>OY735216.1:1112500-1215000 GCA_963457665.1 Thysanoteuthis rhombus
GAAGTAGTTTATTCATTAATCACTCCTTTTTCCAATTTCAATTGATCACCGACAACGTAACATGTTGCAAAAATACGCACGATTGCCATCTGTCGATTTGATTTCCTGAGAAGCGCTGATCAAAACAACTTCAAACTAGATACTGCACTGCCTTGTGGGCTGACTAATACATCTGGTGAGTTTCTACTTCGATGGCCTGTTGTTGAGTATAACACACATGCAGACGTACAGAGATTTCTCAAGTAGAAGATAGATTAGATGTCGCCCTTACTTTGAGCAACTTTGTCAGAGTCCCCGCCCTATGTACTCAGATTAAATGTTTTTAAATAAATCTCAATATCAGCGAGATTTCTGTTTTCATATCTTTTGATCATTTGTCCGAGAAATAATCGTCGAATTTTTTAATTTCCTTTTCTTTATTGTCGTCTGCAAATGCAGAAATCAGATTTCAGATGTCTGGCAAGAAAACTTTAGATGTTTTTAGAAGCTGTCAACCAAGACTGTCAATAAAACTCTCAATATAGGTTTTTTTCAGTTTTTCAGCTTTTCTGGCTGGCTGGCTGGCTGGCTGGCTGGCTATGTATGTATGTATGTATGTATGTATGTATGTATGTATGTATGTATGTATGTATGTATGTATGTATGGTGCACTGAAGCCGTGCCCATGGACTGGGAGGACTGGAAATGTTTTTCAAATACTACATATTACGTAAAGGAAACGTTTCGTTTTTGTTTTTTGTTGAAAATTTCCCCCTAAGTTAGGTTTTTAATGAAGTAGTTCCTATTTACAGTGAAATTTTATGCTGAATTGGCGCCTTAGTTTTTGGCCTTGGTGGTCTGAAAAATGAAAAAAATTAAAGGGCTGAACCCCAACACCCAGATAGGTATTGGGAGGGGGGATAATTTACGAAGTGAGTTCGTACTAAATTGGTTCTTCGGTTTGTGTCCAGCAGAGTTCTTGCTTGTTTTGTTTTTTTTAATTCAGGCTATTTTTAGTGATCATGGCCCAACAAAATGTGAGAGAAGTAAATTATTCATCGATTATCCCCTTTTTCAGTTTTTCAATTGATCACCCCCAACATAGCATACTGTTATCGCCTGATGGTTTCTACCGAGTGACTAAGCAGGCCTGTTTTTCCTTTCATTCAAATCTTCATATTTTTGATTTCAATGAAATATCACGGTTGAATGAGAAAAGAGTGAAACGTTTTGCCCGATTCAAGAAGATGAGTCAAAGTAGATGGTTACCTCTGCAAATGATGTTGGGGAGGTATGTGCGGTACGCCAGATCGGCTAAATTAGCGAAATTTTAATGTTTTTACAAAAAGGTATATAATATTTAGTATTTATTAGATAAAAGTTCATTTAATCGGAACAAGGATATAAAACAACAACTTTTTTTATCATCAAAAGGTTTGAGAAATCATTTTTTTTTTTTACAAAAGCAAATTCATATCGCCAATTTGCCAATTTCACTCAATCAGCGTAACTTCGGTTAAACACGAGGAAGTCCGACAAAGTTCAGCCATCTTGAAAGATTTCTCCTTGTGCCTCATTACAATCATGAAAAATTATCTCACGTGAACTCTAATGACCTCAAGCATCAACCTAACATCAACAGAAAGCTATTATTTGGGTTTTCGAAAATGTTCTGATCTCTAAACCAGTGATTATCAATATTTCTCATCTCATGACACGGTGGTCCTGGCACTGAAATGGTCGAGGCACACCATGAGTATTCAAGATTACATTCAATGATTCAAAAGAAAATGAATGATGATAATAATACGTCCATAAGTTAAGCAAACTGATTTTTTATCTATCTATTTTATGGCCAGAAATATATTTTTGATCTTATTTTTGTATCCATAACACTGTCCAACAGCTTTTGTATGAGAGACGATCGGCCTTCATCAAAACCCCTGCGGCACACTTACCAATGCTCCACAGCACACTGATTGGAAATCACTGTTCTAGAACGATGGTTTTTAATAAAGATTTTATAAAGATAAAACATTTCCATGACAAACTTGTTGGGAAGTGTCATTAAATCCAGTCTTTTGGTGACAAAATATAAGAGGAAGTTGAAGAAGGAAATAATGACATCACTATGATTCTAATCGGAAGTTGATATAGACAAGTGTTTTTTTTTTTAGTTCACAAATATTTTTTCTATTTTCTTACTGAAAATAAACTCGTAGGTGGTCAGATAAAACATTTTATTTAAAAATCGATTACTTTATTCACTGCGACGGAAGTCGACAGTTCTCAGAACGGAGAGAATGTCATGTTAAGAAAATCAATTTAAAATCATCAAATAGTCTTTGTAAAGAATTAAATGTAAGAAACTGAGTGGCCCAAAGAGAAAGTGATTAAAGAGGGATATATAGGGTTTTTAATAAGTCCATAGCGTTGGTAAAGTTTGAAATAAACGACAAAGAGGGCGAACAAAGAAAGGAGATTTTTGGTTTATCTTTTACGTCACAGTACGTCATATCGTTCTTTTTTTATATCCATCCTCAACAGAAAGTACAAGAAAGAAAGAAAGAAAGCAAGAAGAGAGAGAAAGAAAGGAAGGAAGAAAGCAGAGGAAAACGAAAGAGAAGAGGAAAGAAATAAAGAAGACTATACAGTGTTTATATACATTCCATATTAATGTTTATAACAATTGCATTTCGAACGATATTTTTCGTTTTATTTTTTATGCAGTCATGATTTGTGTGTCAGGCGTTTTCATGGGGATTAGCTTGAAAACCAAATTAGGAATCAATAGTTTAATTAGAGACACAAAAGCTGCCGAAACGTATTTACAACGTCACAGTTGTTGTTCTTTTTCTTGTTTTTGCCTTCATAATTGGTTGCTCCATTTGAAAAAAAACTTTATTTACTGGGTTTCTCAAGAAAATACACTAATGTTCAAAAAAAGGCGGAGGAAAACTTTAAAAAATCAGTCCACAGTTAATTGTTTGGGGATTTTTTTTCTAATTTTACCAACTTCATATAAAAACTTGAAAGCACACGAGGAGCCCATACCTCTGCCGACCCTAATGCAAGGGGAGGTTATTCTGTATGGATCTGCTCGAAACTTCAAGCACTTTCGTAACCTATTACACACTCCATCCTCAAAATTAAATTGGAATTCATTGATAACTTCTGAAAGATCGTGTGGAAGGACATGAACCTTTGGTGATATTAAGTAGTATGAATATATAAATACGACGTAGGGCGAGTTAATTTCACATGAATCGCCCCGAACTTCAACCACCTCTCTCATCGTCTATTGTCCATTGTTACACAAAATTTTATTGAAATTTATTGAGAACCTCTGGAGATATTGTGTGAACAGTCATGAGCGTATACATGAATATATGAAAAGAAAATTGAAAATATATATCTCGAGCTTAAGTAAATTCCTGGATCCTCCTCAAATTTAAGCACTTCTCTTGTACCCCATCGCCCATTTTGGAACAAAATTAAATTCAAATTCATTGAATACTTTCGGAGATATCGTGTGGACAGGGAGACGGATAGACGTGAAGTCAGCAAGATGCAACAGAATACATACGTCACTCCAACTTGGTTTGCAGATGTAATTACTTTACTGTTAGACTTCCACAAGTGAAATATCTTTTGACAGTGATTGACGCAAGCATTCCTGACAACAGTGAGCATTTTCAAGGGAATGTTTGCACAACAATCTCTGATTCTTGCCTAGAGTTCATGCAGGTCTCCTAATCATGTTACATACATTTTGCGCTAAAAGTAGCTAGTCAAAAAATCGCTAACCCTAACTCTTATCATGCACTCAAGTCTTAACTTTGGTATCGTCACCATCATAATGGAGACGGATATAGAACTTGAGTGTCCAATTTTTTTCAGATCTTGAGCTATCGATTGATATAAATCCCAATTACAATAGACGGAAATTTGAAGAGGAAAATGAAAACAAAAAAACTTTTGAGATATTCCGTATAATGTTATGAATAAATATTCGAGACTTTCACTTAATTACATGACATAGAAATAATTCTGCTTTTCTATGCAATGATAAGCCAAAGGTTGGCTTGTGGTAATTAAAACTCCGATAGACGGCGCTCTTTTCCTGCAATTTTCAAATGCTCTCCTGCGTATCGTCGCCATGTTCGATAAATAGCTCTCTCAGAGAAGATCCGCTCATTGAAAAGTTTATTCATCAATCATCATTTGACGCTATTTCCGCCCACGGCACACGGTGATTCCACGTGACCTATCTCCTTCAAAATTATACGTTGTTAAGCAGGAATGTTTACCTGGGTCTAGTTATTACATTTTGACGAGTGGAGTATGTTGTCACGCTATCTGCATTTGGGCTTTTTTCCGTTTGCGTTGGTCTCGTACACGACCTTCTAGACATATTTTTGAAAGTCTTGTTTTTGATCTTTCAATGTATCCAAATAATTTCAGGGACTCAATTCCACTTTATCAAAGAGTGTCTGGCTTCTTAGCAAGGTTATTCTTATTTGATCTGTTTCTCTGTGCCTAGTGATAAAGCACATTACGTTAGCAACGTCTGCCTCTGTGTCTAGAGATCACCTAAATATTGGCGTAACTAATCCAAATTTGCATGCATACTATAGGGACCCAAAGGGAGGTTTCGAATGATTATTTTTGAGAAAATAATTTTTTGATGGTTTTAGAAGGTTCTATTTACAATGTAAATATAATGTTTCATGTTCTTTACATATATATTTACCCTCTCTTTATATATGCGTATATAAAATTTCTCTAAGAGGGCGAAAGTGAAGAAGTATTATGCGTCATGTAGTGTCAAATATGAAGGGAGACTTTCTCCTCCCTTTGATGGGTCCATAGTAAAGGCAGACTTCATCCCAAGGGGTCAAAATGGTGGGAGACTTTTTTCTTCTTCAAGGGTTCAAAATTAGGTTTTCTCCCCTTTTAAGAAGTAAAAAAAGGAGACCTGTTCTCTCTTTTAATCGGTTATTAGTAAAGGGGGGCTCTCTCTTCAAGGAGTCAAAAGTGGAAAGAAACTTTCACCCTTTGAGAGGTCAATCGTAAAGCAACATTTTTCCCCCTTTTAAGGGATTGCAAGTGGAAGTATCGTTCTTCCCCTTTCAATGAAACAAAACATGAAAGGAAACCTTTTCACACTTTAAGGGATCAAAAGTAAAAGGAGGCTTTTGTCCCTTTAAGAAGCCAAAGTGGGGATAAACTTTTCCCCGTGTGAGGGGTCAGAGGCAGAGCCTCTATTGAAGGGGTTGAATAAGTACGTAGCGCTTGGACCCGAGAAACCAAGAAGGCCCGAAATATGTTAGATGGATGCGATATATTCACTAATAAAATAGCCAATATATGTCATGCTAAAAAGGTTATAGCAGGTGAAAAAGGATGGCTAAAAGACCACGGTGTTTGTGCAGCGCAGGGTGAGGGAAAAACATCTTTGCTTAATATTATTTCTTTCGGAGGCTTTGTTCAGAAGTGAAAGGAAACTTTCCCCCCTAACGGGGTCAAGAGTGAAGAGAATCTTTCAAAGTCTCAAAGTTTTGGTCCTTTTTTTCACTCCTTAAATATTAAGACAGATACTTCAGTCAGTTGTTAAATATCCAAGAAATTCTTTCGTACATGTTCTGAATAATCTCTCATGTACCAGAGTGTACTCTGAAACTATGAGGTAGTTACATATGGAAGTAAGATGAACGATGATATAAACAATAAAAATGGTAATTATTTAATCAAAATCTGACTTTTTTCAATGACCATGATTTCTATGATATTCTTTAGGTTCAATGTCATGTTAAAATTCAGCAAAAGTATTAACTGTAGCTTTCCTTTTTATTGAACCTTTTATTACTGATATTAAATTCAAAAGGATCAAAAGGGTCATAATCTGTTAGAGGAATATCAGGTGAATGTGGAGAATGCAAGAAGACTTCAGACCCTAATTCTCCAAGTTTAGATACAGTCAAGTGAGAGGCGTGGGTCTGACAATGTCATGGAATATTTCATTTAGTTCATGAGGGACCTGTATTTTCCAACTAATAACTTTTCTCATGATGAAATTATATGGTTGATTTTGAAGTCAAAATGTGTTTATATCCGACGCTGAGCAGCCCACAATGCACAAGTGTTCGCTTTAAAGGCTTTGCTGGCGTTATTACGAACGACAACTTGGGTTTACAATTGACCATGAAACAATTAAGCTCGAAAAATGCCCCGAATACGATTTGAAACTATACACTTTTTTATGGCATCATAAAAATGTCCATTAAAGAACATTGCGAAGAAAAAAAGACTTGGAAGATTGTACAGGAATCTTTATAAATAGCCAATTTGTTTCGCCCAGACCTGTAAGTTATCATCTGCTTATGTTCTGATTTGAAATTGTACTTGAAAATTAATCTTCTTGGGTAGATACCATTGCTATTAAAGACTCAGATACCTTGGATGGTAATGAATTATAAATCTATTTTCATTGATTCTTAAAAAAACAATTACCTAAGTGGATCTTCCACTTTTAGCCATATCCTTTAGGATGTGAAAATGGCAAAATTTCATATAAAATTATTTACCCAGCCACGCCACAAGGACAGAATGTGACACGAAGTCGGTTTAATGTTGATTACAGCATGCCAGCAGTTCCAAAGATCGCTTTATTCCTTGCAACTAGAGTCATAAAGGCTTCAGGGTGAGCCTGATCCTTCTGTTCTGGTGCAATGGAGGGGTGCTGCTCTGCGACAAAAAAAACAATCCTTAAATAAGATTAACATTTTCCTGCCGTAATTTGAAATGAGAACCAAGTGATTGGTAGACTGTTCCCTTACCGACTGAGCCATACTGAAAAATCTTACAAATCCACGAAAACTTTTATTACAAATATACAAAGGCAAAGCCCATTCTAATAAACTAAGAAGTACTCATTACATACCTCTACCGACAACATCGTTGGGATGATAATTATGCATGAATCCGCCCCAAGATTTAATCATCTCTTTCACAGCCTATTGTTCACTCTTCAACAAAACTCCATTGAAATTCGTAATGAGCCGTTGAATATATCATGTGAACAGTCATAAATGTATGGAAAAAAAACTGGGAAATATCTCTCTATCAGAATTAAATTTCTTGATTTGCTCGAGAATTTCATCAACTCTTCCTTATCCAATTTTCAATTGTTTTGCAAAATATCATTTGAATTCATTGAGTTCTTTTGGAGTTATCTTGTGGACAGACAGAAAGAAAGATAGACGAGTGGCCATATTATGCGATGTGGAAATATTGTGGCATAACAGGATAACGGGAAAGAGGTGCATCAAGGTCTAGTCGAAATTCATCAACTTTTTTGTTTGATTAAAATATAACTGGGTACCTGGATATCAAACATGTTTCGGACAAAGACACAACAATCAAAATCGAAAATGCAGAGCCGAAGAAAGTAGATAACTGCATTTACCTATGACAATGAATCTACATGAAACCCTTAAAAGGTGACGAGATAAAACAAAAAATCACACAAGGTTGACAAGCTTCCGGCAAAGCAAGATCGACTTTTAAGAATAAGAAAACTCCACTTGTCCTAAAAAGAAGGGTATACAACAAATGCATCCTCCCGATAGTCACTGAGGTTTGACCCTTAAACTGAGAACCATGCAACGTGTACTGGAGAGAATCCTGTTCATCCTCACATGGAGAGATCATGAGACAACGCAGTATATTAAAGAAAAGACAGGATTCTGAGATATTACATAAACCATTAGAAAACTCAAATGGCAATGGGCTGGTCATATTGCAAAAATGTCAGGCATGATTCTCTACATAGATCCTCAGAGATCATATGCGAAATTAGGACCGACAGAAAGTAAAATGACGGGACAAACTAGACAAATTTTGAAGGTACTTGCTCCGCAGCGCCCATGATGGAAAAGTCTGGTGAATCTTGGGGATGGTCTATGACCAAAGACGGACGCTAAAAAGATGATGATAATGATGATGTTGATGATGATGATGGTGGTGGTGGCTGCTAGGAAAATTATTTTCTAAAGCGAAGATATCTCAGAACTCTGGGTCGAGAGACAAGAAACCCAGGGCACTTAATCCTGGCTGCCCTTTGAAATGGCTAACGTCTTTTATCATCATTCAAGCGCCGGGGGTTTCAGACTTAATGTTCTGACATTTTCAATGACTTGATAACGTATGGATTTTTTCCACGAGGGAGCTGGAAGAGATCACATGACTTCATGTAGCCAATAAACGCAAAGGATTTGCTCAGAATAATTTTTCAAATATTTTCCAGTAAAACAGCTGCCATCCTGACTTCGATTCAGTAAGACCTGTGTTAGACGCTCTCCTAATCTCTCACCCTGGGGAGGGGACTTGGCATGAGAAAGTAGAGATGACAAAAATTGAGAGTTTTTCTCTTCCCTTCCTTTATCTGTCCGTAAAAGAATTTTTGCCTCTGGGCATAGGTTTTGTCTGTAAAGTCATGTGACCGTGACTAATTAACATATAACCTGAACTGTTAGCCTTCTCTTCTTTTTTGTGGCGTTCATCTCTCTCTCTCTCTCTCTCTCTCTCTCACTGGAGTTGTGTTTGGAAATTTTCATACTACTATGATGAATTTGTTTTGATATTTTTTCACTCAATAGGAATCGTCAGGTAACCAACCTCTTTTGGCAGCATGTTGTGTTAGGTATGATCAATTAAAAATTGGAAAAAGGAGTGATCACTGAATACGTTTCATCCTCTGTCTCACTCCATTACCCGCCCACCCGCTTATTGGACCTTTCAAAAATAATACTAATTTTACAGTTAGAAATATCTTCTACTCACCATTTGAAACAATGTACTCTTCAACTTGGAAGAGTTCAGTCAACTTTTGATAAAACCTCCGGTGAAATTGAGACATGAAGATATATTCAACAGTTTTGAAGCAGTGAAATATAAAGTCTTAAAATCAGAGAATGTGAAGGAACTGTTCGAAGTCTATAATAAAAACGAGAAATGAGCATTTTCTTAGTTTTGATTGATACCTTAGTGCGTTCAAAAAGTATCAAACAAGTTCATTTCAACATCTCTATAACTTCATCGAGCATTAAATTTGACCAAAGGATTGAGAATACAAAAATCAAAAAAGTATTTCCTGAGACAAGACAGAGCATTGAGAGGTTATGTACAAAAATAAGTAAAACTTTGATCCAAATACAATCAATTTTGAAGCAATGGTGGTGTGGTACTACAAAGAATTATGAAACGCAAGACTACCTACTCTTAGGGGAGGGGGTTGACTGAAAATTTCAACTCTTTTCTCAGACCTTTTGGGGTCATACAAGTGAAATATTTGGAGATTTACTGGATGATTTTTCTCATCATTGATTCGATCGAACAGAAAATTTTAGAAATATATGGTTGATGGATGGCCACCGCCTCCTCCCTCCAAAAGTAAGGGGACTTCGTTTCCATGAGTTTGCACTGCAGTCTGTAAGATTTGAAAAAGAAGTAACTCGACTATCGTTTAAGAAGGAAAGTTTTTTCGTCCAAAAATGATATATCTCGAGCGAACCAAAAATATCTAGAAGTTAAAAAAGTTTCTAAAATACCCTCGATATCATTAAGCCTGTATTCACTGCATGCTATATCAAACTACAACAAATAACATCATAAAAAATAATAATCAAATTATGATTATACATCAAATATGCATTTTCAATTGGAATACGGTTTTGCTATTTCAGATAGTCTTCTACAATTAAGAATATCTGAGCTTCATCGAAAAATATCTAAACTAATCAAATATCTAAAGTACTTATCTAAACACAATTTCTCGTATCAAAAAGCAATAGAAAATAACTAAATCTAGATGTAAAATTCCTTAGCTAACGACGCTGATCTTTTTTTTTTACCTTACCTGTTTCTCCATATTAAACGAAGACCTTTCAATGTTAGGTGAACAAATTTTGTGAAGAAAAAAGGTTACGTACATTGTTACCTTTGAAGTTCGTGCGACCAGGAATCTTTTCGGGTGTTTGTTTCTGTTCAATCTGCCTCGAATTTTTTAGATATGTATTATAAAATATTTTATCTATGTGATAAAAGATCTTTTTTTTTTCGAATCGACCAAAAAGAAAGCTTAAAAACTTAAATCCTTGATGGTGTATTGGACCGACTGAGTCAAGTGGTCGAGTTCAATCTTACAGGTTGCTACAATGAATGTATGTATCGTATAGAGAGTAGGAGTAAAACTTTTGAAAAGTAATTTTTTTTCAATTTCAGCTTGTTTACTTTTTTGCAACTATTTAATTAACTGAAGCAGATTCGGTTATACAGCGGTAGAGATCTATGTTGAGTGAACGTTTACGGAAAAGCTCGTTTTCAGATTTTTTTTTATTTGTTTCTCTCGGAGCAAAAACTTCTGATCAATTGAAGTTGTATGGCTTCGATGGGGCTAAGGGAGTTCATTAATAGCACTTAAAAAGGGAAAAGATATTTTAATTAAAGTCTGTTGATTACTATCTATCCATCTGTGTTCATATCTATTTATCTAAGTCTGTTCATATCTATCAATCTATATAAATCTGTTCTCAACTATCTATCTATACATACATATATATATATATATATATATATATATATATATATATATATATATATATATATATATATATGTCCGTTCATTATATACATATATATGTGTGTGTGTCTCTCTGTCTGTCGGTCTCTCTCTCTCTCTCTCTCTCTCTCTCTCTCTCTGTATCTATGTGTGTCTGTGTGTGTGTGTAGAGAGATAGAGAGAGAGATAGAAAAAGAGAGAGAGACACACACACAGATAGAAACAGGGGGAAAAACAGAGAGAGAGAAATAGAGACAGAATGAGACAGAGAAGTGGGGAGATACTAATTAGTGACTATCAACGCCCAATAAAATATCCAAGACGCAAACGAAGGTCTAAAGCTTCCACACATGTGAAATAAACTCCTCTTCACTCAGGGATATAGCAAGAGATTTGAGGCCCCAGGGGACTAAGTCCCCCCCCGTCAACATTTACTGAGAGTATTTGTTGTATAAAATAAGTAGAGGTAGTAAGTGAACTACAATCCATAACGCATACCGCTGAGCCCCTACTTGGGACCCCCAGGGTCGTTTTAAAAAGGCCCCCACGTCCCATGCTATGCATCTGCCTTCACTTTTGACATTAATTCAATTTCGAGTTGTTAAATGAGGGGGAAAATGTCTCCCTTCATTTTTGTACAGTTTAAGATGGGTGAGGACTCCCCACTACTGACCCTACAAAGGGAGGAAAGTGTTTCCTTTCACTTTAGACCCTTTGAAGAGAGGGAAGTTTTTCTACACTTTTTACCCTTCAAAGGTGGTAAAAGTCTACCTTCGCTTTTGACACATTCAGGTAGGCATACCCCCCCTCTGTTAAAAAGAATTTTTAGGGGAGTGTCTTCTTCTCTACTGACAAATTAAAAAGTAATTTTCTCACACTGACGTACTAAAGATAATAACCGATGATTATAATCAAAATCAGAATATAATCCAAACAGACACTCACCTATCGAGAATCTTCGATTATAGAAACTTAACCCCCTCCCCACCCTTTACACCCACACAACGTAATACGCTTATAAACTGATCTGCCACACATCATTTTTGCTACCACCACATCAACACAATACACCCCAAAATTGAAATGCCACGAAAATAATACATCGATTCCGTTTCGGTTGAGAAAACTGTTTTTCAATAGACCCAAACCAGGGACAGATTAATCCATTCTCCTGACGATGTGTGTTAGACTTCGAAATATCGTACCGAGTTTTTACGCAAGTTTTTTTGTTTGTTTTTTTTTACTATATTTGCTCTGACAAAATCTATCTTAAAACTCAGTATTTATTATTAAAAAAAAAGGTCATCGAGCATTCCCACAGACAATTTTGGGAAAGATTATCACTACCAAAATACTATATATCTGTTCACCCATAGAAACAAACATTTCCCGGATTTAACGGTTACTTATTCTAATTTTTATTCTGGTTTTTAACTTTTTTTCAATATCATTTGATCATTTGAAGTCGGTCTGGTTGCAAGGCCATTGAAACCAAGGCAGAATAAACATTTAGAATACAGCATATTTTTCAATCTTTTACTTTTTCTGTCCGAGCGAAAAGTTCTATTTGGCTTTAATGGCGCTGGAGGAGTTAATTACACTCCAGAATGGAACATATTTTAATTAAATGTTCATAATGTACGTATGTATGTATGTATGTATGTATGTATGTATGTATCTATCTATCTATCTATCTATCTATCTATCTATCTATCTATCCATCTATCTATCACGGTCTATTCATATCTATCTATACATCTCTGTTCATATGCATCTAGATAGATTGAGTAAGAATTGAAAACAGATAAAGAAAAGAAAGACAAAAAGAAAGAAGGAGTCCAGAAGGGAAAGAGTTAAAAACGAGAGAACCGAAGCTGAGCCAACAGAGAATCCAATGATTAATCACTCTTCTAACATGCACGCTACTCGTCAATAACAGATATTACAGCCTAGATCAAGATATTGTGGTGCTAGATCATTATTTCGATGTCTTCTATCCACTAAGAATCGGTATAGATCAACTCGTCGGATGATAGTATAAGTCCCAGTGTTGAGTTTAACTCGGGTAGGCTTTCTCTGTTCAGTTCAGGGACACAGTGATTGAGGTCTTTGTCTGGCAAAAAAATGAGTTTTTAAGAAAAGGGATGGGCTCTGTCCAAAACCTACGACGTATGAACAATTTTTCACAGCATTTGGTAACATTTGCTGATATTTGTTCTTTTTTTTTAATAAATCTATTTGTTTCCAATTGATCCTTTAAATTGATCTCCGTCAAAACAAAAATAAATAACTTTGCTAGAAGCACTGCTGAATCATAAATTAATAAATCGATAAGGCCTTGAAGAAATTAGTGTTTTTCTCGGCATGAATGGCATAAGCTTTATATCAAAATCTTAGCTAAAAGGGTGGTGATGTTTGATCAACACTGCTGGGGAACTATGTTAATATAATTGTTTTGTTTTCAAAATTACGTACGTTTCACCCGTTGTCCTGGGTTTCGTCAGAGCTTAGGAAGAGAAGATTTGTTTAAGAGAAATAATGAAAATTACAGAAAAGCCTGGATGGTATTTTGAGAAGAGAAATTGTTGGGTATCAGTGGATACATGTGGGGTTTCTTTCTCATTACACTGTATGGGAGAGAAATGTTTTTTCTGATATATAAGTTGCGTCTCTAGACAAGTGGACGTCGTTTTCAGTAGATAAGGTTGTTTGGGGGAGGAAAATGTGGGTACCCTGATGATGTGTTAGATGTGGTAAAGGGTGTGAGTATTTTGGGGACAAGAAATTATTTGTTGAAGAGAAAGAAACGAGTGTATAAGATGATTTAGAAAATCATACCTTTAACCAGCATCAGATTTGTTATTGTCATTTGCATGAGGTGTTATTTCATATTGTTTTACGATTAACTTTGCTAGTGGTGGAGCGAATGGGAAATTACCTGGACGTTTAGATAATCGTGTTGCTGACTGCAATCAGGGCAGATTCAATGCACCTGCATCTTTTGGAATTTGATCATTTGTTTTATTTTTTAGTCAAGACTATGGAGTCAGAGATTTCGATGTCGGACCAGAACTTCAAGGTGATTATTCAGTATTAAGGCTCTTCGGTGTTGTAAATTCGCTTTTCAAGACACCTGGCTGTCCTGCCTATGTATTCTAAGTGGCAATTTTGACCATGAACCTTATAGATGTCGGTATTGAGTGGGGTTAGTGTCTTCTTTTCTAATAATGTTTTTGATGGACCAACTTTTGCTTCAAAAGTTTTGAAGAATCCTGTGTCAACGGATGAAACGTACATAAGCGATTACATGGACAATTTTTAAAGAATCATGAAAAACATAATGATAGAATAATAAGGAATAATACAATAGAAAAGCATAAAAAATAAACCAGACAGCAATCGTACAAACAGTATTAGATACCCTTCGCAAAAGAAATGTATCAAATTGAATATTGTATATCAAGCTGGAATATCAACCCCAGAGAAACCCTTAAAAGCGAAGTATTATATAGGAATATCAAAAACATTTTATAAATCAAAATTAGCCAACCATACATTATCCTTTACAAACGATAAATACGAAAACAGTACATCACTATCTACATATTACAGGGACCTAACAGACAGTAACTTCACGCCCATAGTAGAATAGAAAATATTTAAAAAAACATGCATATGCCAGAACATTGAAACCCCATGCTACCAATGCCTAAATGAGAAATTAGATATTCTCACTTTTACGAGAAAAAAAAACAGACTTTCTAAATAGAAAAAAATGAAGTGGCTGTAAAATGTCGACACCGCTCAAAATTTCTTTTACAAAACATGATTTAACACCCCATATAGAGGTATATAAAAATCGACAACCATATCTTTTTTTTTTCACGTTATTATTATTGATGGTAGTAGCAGTATTACAAATAACATTATTAAACGTAGAATTATACCTTCAGCCATTTTAAAAACAACCCAATCACTTTTTCATAATTATCTTAGATATATAGATGCAAACCCACCAAGAATATAGACAGAATTAAAGATAAACAACTAAGGTTATGTAAAAGTGTACCTTCCCACTAAAGGTCAAATAAGAGTAGGAAAAGATACTTCCTGAGAGGTAACATACCACAAATAGCTGATTGATTAACAATACACTGATGAAGAAAGTGTCAGGAAAATCCCAAGTAATCTAAAACAACTCACAAGGGATTCACTTCCTCTATAAAAGATAAAGCACAGAGACCAACGACTAAGCAAGGAAAAGAAATATGAATAGAATAAGACAAAGATTCTTCACCCCGAAAACAGACACAACTCAAATAACGTCCCAGATTTGAGGTCCAAACAAATCGAATCATTCGCCCGAAGAAGCTCAAAAAGGGCAGAAACATGAACGTGTTTGTGTAACAAATCTATTATTTCACTGTAAATATATTATAATTCAATTTCTTTTTGGCACACCTTGTATATTCTTAAGTGCAATTCAATTTCTCAAAGGCATCATTAATAAGAGAAAAACATTAATGCAATCGCCCACCTGGACATTTTCCAACTGGCAAGTTTCCATTTACATCATTAATATCTGTAAGAATAAATAAATACCTGGAAACAGAAATATTTTCTCTAAAAGGAAAATGAGAATTATAAACTGATTTATTTGTTAGCAAATTGAAAAACATTATTTCAAATTTTTTTCATATATTTCCTCATAAATAATCTGATGTAAATTATATCAAAGCAACTCCAGAGTTTTATTGCATAAATGTATTAGAATCAGAAACTGTCAACAAAGTCAACATAGGTTTCTTCAGTTTTCAAAGGATTGTCTCTGGCTGGTTATCTATCCATTCAAGTATTTACCGAGCGTACAGGCTGTACCAATGGAGCTAGAAGACTGAAAAAAAGAACATTTACTCCTTATCATGTTTAGAAAAAACGTTTCCTTTTTGTTTGTTTGTTTTTTTTCAAAATCCCCTCCAAGTTAGGTATTTATGTGGGGTCGATTTACAATGTAAGTTTATACTTCAGTTTTTGTCAGCAGCGTCCACGTTTGTGCTTTGAAAATATTTTGTAAAATACTTCTTTTAAACTCAACAGTGCCAGGAAGAGTCTGTCTTGTGCCTGAAGTTGTTGGACATTATCCAATAAAGATCTTGAGCGCATTTAATTGAATCTCTCTTTTAACGTCGAACATCTCGAAATATTCCTCACAAAATGTACCGATTTTCACAACGAGTCTCTTGCAGATCACAACCATTATGAGCCACCGTCAACCAACGATCACCATGGGTATAGCAGCTTCTAAATGCTATGCCTGGGTGCTCAGTATGGAAGAAGTACTGTACCTAAGTTTCACTTCCCCACTGTCGATCATGTTGAAGACTGTCACATCAGCCGATTACGGTACCTGGTGTTCCCAGAAGATCACATATCTTGGTTCTAACCGGGTTCGATGTAGCTTATATCGGGTCTGCTCGGAAATGTGTACTAGACTATCCAGTGGGCTTGCGCTCTGGTAAACCCCCTTCTCTTTTATTTAATTTCATGAAATCTCTATAAAATTTCATTTGCTTCCCAATGTTATTAGATTACGATTTTTTTTCTCCAGACAACGCCAGGTGCCCCAGCTAGTTATTAATATCGATTTTTCACCTATTTAGACATATGTGCGTATGGATACCTATGTGTCTACTCAAACGTGATTACATTTGCATCGTCGAAAATGTCCCACCCTTAAAATAGTAGTGCCATTGGCTGAAGAATTCCTTTCAGCACCAACGACTTCTGTGGAACTGGTGCAGAACGAATCAGTAATTTAAAAAAGTTGGCTAGTTCCGTTTGTTGTTCTTTGAACTCGAAAACATTCCTTTATCAAAAACTAAATTAAAAACTTTGATCACAACACAAATATAGCGATATCGTCTGCTTTCTTCCAATCTTAATTCTTCTCCTTTGTTCTTACGTTTTATGCCTATTTTTAATTTCATTCTTTCATCTTCCTTTCTTTTTCCCTCATTCTTTCTTTAAATCTCGTTCGTTCTATCTTGGGATCCTCCTTTAATTTCTTTTGTTCTTTCTTCCAATTTTTCCTTATTTTTTTATTTTTTTTATTTTTTTCTTTAGCTTCTTTCTCCCTTCATCCACTCGCTTCCTTTTTTAATTCATTCATTTTGTCTTTCTAATTCCAATTTTTTTCCCAGCTTCCTCCAGTTTTTCAATCGACTCTCCGGTTACTGTTACAAAAACTTTAGGTAAAGGAAAAATAGTATTACTTGCAGGGTTGGTTGAGTTGATTTTTACTTCAACAGAATTTTTTGTACAAAGTTTTGAGTTGACTTTATTTTCTTTCTGTGATAAGAACAAAATTAGGGATGTAAACTGATATGTAAAATTTACATTCTCATCGTGAAATTTGAAGACATGACCAGTTGATTGTCAGGAAGCTGTCTTACTGACTGACCTAAGCTGATTATTACTAATTATTGACGAGAATTCAACACATATTTCATTTTACTAGATAAATAGATTCAAGCAAAAAGTATTCTCCACTATTATTGATTTGTTATGTGTACAATACGAACGTTGCAACAATCATCTTCAGTCTTTGATCTGTCCTTTCCCGCTCTCCTTTATCTATCTAACTTGATAAATCTACCCTTTCTGGATTCCCAGGCCAGTCGAAGGGACATAGGCCTCCTTTCTCCAAGTAAAGAGATGTGGCGGGTAACAACGTTGGCCCATGACATGTGGACAGGGGGGTGAATAGATCTATTTTAAAGTGCCTCTGGGACTTTTTATCATATAGAGACTCCTTACATCACAAAAATCATCCCATACTAAATGACCTACCTGCCCCCGAGCCTCTATTAAGGTTTGTTCTTAGAGTCTTTTCTCTATTTCCCACCACACAATAAATGATTATAGCTATTACAGCTCACCGTATTTTTGTTTGTTAATTATAATTAGATTTTAGGAAAAAAAGGTTAGAATTCCCTCACACAAATTAATCATTGCCCTGAATAACTTGCTAACCCTAATCACTAATCTTAAACTTAGGTTATTATTTCGAAAACATAATACCGGAGTTGCTGAAATATCCTTAACTTCTTTTATTTACATTTAGCAATAATCTATAATCATTCAATTCAGAGGAGACCTCTGTGAATAAAAAACCGCTATATGATAATAACTGAGCTTAAATTAGTACGGCACCAAGTGAAAAAGAGGAAAAATAAGTGGATAGGAAGATTATGGAGCGCCAATCTCTTTCGAGGGGAAGAGCTGCGGATACTAATAATCTGCATTCAAAACCTCGGTTTTTAGATGCAAGAGTAACTCTAATGCAAATTGCTGTCACTGACTGACTGACAGGTTGACATGCCGAAAGTTAATCTACAGTCCATAATGACTCACCTCTGGTAGTGTTCGGAAATACAGAACTACTTTTGCCACAAACAGGCTCCAAACTTATAATATTTCTTTCTATTGTCATGTACAGTGAGTGCTAAGAGTATTCGATACAAAAAGTTCATTTTAACAGCCGCATACAACTTCAAAAAATTTCATACACAACTTTTCAATGTTCAATTTCGTTTCAATATTTTTTATGAATTTTGTATTTTTCAATCTTTGGTCCAAATTCTATGTCAGTCAACAGCTTGACATCACAACATGGGTCCCTAGAGATCATATGCAGAACTGTGACTGGCAAAAAGTAAGGTGGCATAATGATTTAGACAAGTGCAGAAGAGACTGGCATCTTGACGCTCACGGTCGAGATGTCTGGCGAACTATGGGAAAGGTCTCTGTCCAACGACGGACAATTAGGGGCAGCTACTGATGATGATGAAATAAACTTTGGGGAATTTATGTGATCCTTGCACTCATCATTACCTGAGGAAGTGGGAAATCTGTGGTCACATTTCCTTACCTATTCCGAAACACAGGGTCGTTGATTCACCTCAGATTATTTTTTCATTTGTGTGCAAAGGGCGAGATAGCCTGATGGAGCCCATCTTCAGGCTGGCTGAGAATCAGGGCTGTTTTTCTCAAAGACTGGTTCGTAAAAAGGTTGAAGAATCTCGACAGGTCTTCTGTTCATCCATAGCCGGGATGAGAAGAAATGGATTCATAAATTCCCAAAGTGATCACAAACCGTCTCAGTCGAAGATAGAACTCATTTCGCCGATTCCATTCTCCGTGCCTTTAACCGTTCAGCCTCTCCACACCTCTGCTGTGGGTATTTATAAAATTATACTTTAATATTTTAGAGGTGAACACATCTTACTGCAGCAGGGTCAACCTCAATCCTATTAATATTCCGACTGAAGACGATTACAGCAATTTTGGCAGGGTATATAATGAATAGAAAAATTACAAAAATACACTCATTTATTTGTAAATGTATTGATTTATTAGAATGAAACAATCCCTTGTGTATCAGTATGATAAATTTTCTAATCCTTGTCAATTTGTAAGGCAGCCTCCCAGCAATCAACTGGTCGTGAGTCTCACAATCATGGTATGGGAAATTTACATATTGTTTCACACCCCTAATATGGAAAAAAATAAAGTTAACTCCAGTTTTTGTGTTTGACAAAAAATGGAGATATCAATTTACAGAATACAAATAGAATTAGAGAAACAATTACATTTATTTTCGTCATCCTCCAACCAGATTCTTCCTCAGAATGTGTTTTTGTCTATATCTACCCGATTTCATTGATGATTCTGTCACTGATGATTGAACCCACGGTCTGAAAAATATGGATGCGTAAACTTACACTGTCAAAATAAGGAGGAAGGAAACACGATGTATTGAGAAACCTGGCCGTGGCTTGAACCAGCAACTTTCCAAATGCAAAGTGAGCATTGTACCACTTCGCCATGGAAATCAGCCTTAGTAAATCAGATGTCTGTTGTACGTGTTTCTAAAATTGCATCACTGCAATAACCTCGTAAATGCAGGAATCAATTTAGAAAACCAAAATATAATTAGAAAAACAATTAAAATTCCATTTCGGAATTGAAACCACTTCTCGGGTTAATCAAAGTGAATTGTAATCTTTCAAAACAGGAACACTATCAAATCAATCAGTTCCATACAGCTATACAGAAATACTTCACTGAGTTGCGATTGCCTTTTAGAAGGCATGACGTATTATGTTTAAAATGAACCGATAATGGAAGATTTACAAATAATTCTTTTAAAAATAGGAAAAAAAGATTTTAAAAGTGGATGGTGGGTGAATGTTTTCCCTGTGTATCTCCTTTGGAATCATTGACATTACTTTGAAAATCAGATTTTATTCCTAGGTCCCAATTCAGCCTCAATCCAATTTCAGCCTCAATCCTATTTCAGCCAACAAAGGACTCGATAAAACGAATTCAGTCTTAGGCTGACACAGGTTGGCAACCAGTCTAGGAAACGGACAACTCTGAGATCGAATCACTTGCCGGTCCAAAGTTCCGTGTAAAGCAGGAGGGTTGGGCGTGGGAGAACCATCTTCATTCAGTAATCAACTACTTGTTACTGGAACTGCAGAAGCATCGACCCCCACCCCCTCAAAAAAGTGGTGTGGTTACGGCACTTTTACCCAAGAGAAAAATAGGGATAAACATCAAAACAGTTTTGGTTATTAAAAGAGAGACAGGTCTGGTTAGTCACTCAATAGAAACCATCGCACGGCCAACATCTTTTGGTAGTATCCCGTTTTGGGGGTGATCAATTTTTTAAAATTCGATAAAAGTGTGAGCAATGAACAAGTTACTTCTCTCGCCTTTTCTTGGGCGGTGATCCCAAAAATCTGAGTTTACAAAGAACAAGCACGAATGCCGCTTGAAATAAACTAAGGGACCAATTTAGCATTAACTTACATTATACCCCCCCAACACACACACACACTGAAAAAACTATATAAAGGATTTTTCTGGACATAATAAGAAATAAATGTCTAAATTTCAGCCCTGTAGTACTATCCATGTACTGGACATAATAAGAAATAAATGTCTAAATTTCAGCCCTGTAGTACTATCCATGTACTGGACATAATAAGAAATAAATGTCTAAATTTCAGCCCTGTAGTTCTATCCATGTAGTCTAAACGTGCAACACAATTATATAGATACACATAAACACATATAGATAAATAGCCAGCTAGACAAACAAACAGATTCACTTGAAATCTGAAGAAACCCATATTGACAGTTTTGGTGACAGTTTTGGATTATGGTTTTTAATTCAACAAAATTATTTCGAGATTTTCAAAAATGCTTTATTTCATCAGCAGTAGGTTTAAAATGAACAAATGATGAAATATTTATAAATATCTTTAAAAAAAAAAATGATTTTAAAATGGATTGAGACTTTTGCCCGAGTGAACTTTATCATTGTTATTGAATAAAAATCTATGCGTGCATCTCTGTATACGATTTACATTCAAAATTCGTACCAAACAATAAAATACACATTAATTCAAGTGATTCCAGTTTTTCCCTTAAATTCTCATTAGTTATTTCTGCTTAACTCCCAAAAGGCCCTATCAATTTGTTTTTCATCCCAGATGATCTAAATTCATCGCAGTTTTCCTTAAAATTACTTGTACGTTAACTTTTGTTTTGTTTTTTTACATATGATGGTATTCCAGTATTTCAAAATTTGGAGGAAAATCAATTCGTCTTTGCGACTTCATAATTGAAAAGTTCGCTTTTAATAATTAGATTTATCGCCTCCATCGCCTTTTCAACATCTATATTTTTTTGTCCCTTACTTCCTTCCCGCGTTTGAATGTTACGCTTTGATTTTAATGAGTGGATTTGAAAAAAAAGGGGTAAAAGAAAGTTGGATAGTTCTCTGTGGGGTAGGAGGCGAAACACGGTAGGGATGGATGGAAGTTTGCCAGGAAGGGAAGAAAATGGAACCGGGTTGCTTGATCTTTGTCAAGCATAATCTGCCAACATGATATTGCCCCCAGTTGACCTGGAACAAAGATGCTCCATATGGCAAGGTCCACGTTTTTCCAGCTTTTCACTTCTTAGAAAAATTCACTCTGTGGCTAGCTGGGATGATAACCCCCTCACTTTATGCAGGCACAGATCCAGTGATCGTGGGACAGAGAGTCTGGACCCCTTCTTGCTCGGGCAATATCTAGATAAAGATATTCTATTTAAAAAAACAAATCATCTAAAATAATTATAGGTTAACTCTAAGAACAAAAATGTATTATATCCATTGTCTAATTAAATAGACAAAATCCCGCACTCGGCTCTGATCCAACTGATCCTCTTGGCCTTGTTTTAAAATGACTGGATCTAGATTCGTTGAATGGATTCGGTCATTTTCGTCGCCCTAGCTGTCTCTCTCTCTGAAATCTTTGTTAATAAGAATTATTGTTGCCGATGTTTTTGTTTTTTATTTTTTCTTCATTTTTCTTGCATTATTTACTTCTACCACACAATACATCCGAAAGTTCTCCATCAATTTCAGAGAAATCTCCTGGAAGTGTAGGCCATGGGCCCCTGAAGAAGTGATTGAATTTCAAGCAAATCCAGGAATAATTTTCATCGTCACTTCCTCTATATTATAGATATTTGTGGATGATCTTTCATTCAGTTCTTAGTAATAATGGAATGGATAGAGATATGCGCTCTCCGTGTGCTTTCTAGTTATCATTTGTTATTCTTCGCAGAAATATACCAGAACAAGAAGGATGGGGGAGGAGGAAGAATAGTGGCAACGGTGGAGAAGATGAGGAAGAACTATGGCAGGCTGGAGACGTAGAGTCGGAATAAGGGAAGGAGATATTACTTTGAAACTAGAGTTCTAAAATAAATGGGGTCCCTTGTTATGATTAATTAATAAATTCCCTCACCTTGCACAGGTGAAATGTTACGTTAAATTCAGTTTTTATATTTGGCTTTTCCTTTTGTAATAAATGGAAGAAAAATTAATTCAATTACTGGTTATTCTAAAATTTGCAAAATAGAGTAAATTCTCTAAAAATAGCCAATAACCTCTCCAACCCTCTTCAGTTGGCAACTTTTGGCAAACAAATCATTTTTAGCCGCCGTCGTTATTGGATCATTTTGATGGAACTGATTTTGGCACTTCTCAGTCTCACTCATGCAGCATCTTTAATATCGGGTAGCAGAAAAATGACACATCGATAAAAAGAAATAAGGGAATTAATAAAATAAAAATTAAACATTCAAGTACTTAGAAAAGACGGTGACGTGTCAAAATCAGTTCCAATCAAATAATCCAATAACGACAGTTGAAAAAAAACCATCTTTTGGCAATCTTTGGGCCTGGGGCAAAATTCACAAACATATCAATATGGCCTTGTGTCAGACTAAGGTAAATTTCACACCATCGTAAATAAATACAAAGAGGGAGAAAGAGTAATAGATTCAAACAAGTAGATATCAACGGGTCTGATTGATCACTCAATAGAAATGGTCACGTGACTTACGTATTTTGGCAGCATGCTATGTAAGGGTGATTGATTTTTTTTTAAATAGAAAACAGGTGGTAGTCAGTTACTTCACTTGCCTTTTGTTGAGCAGTGATCACTAGAAACTTTGTGATCCAAATTGAAAAAAAGAACAAACGTGAAAATTACTAGACACAAACTGAGGGACCGAATGATGACCCCTAAAAAGGAGGGATTTTGTCAAAGTTTCTTTCCTGGCATAATAAGGAGTAAACATTTTTCACCTCTTTTGCTCCATTCAAGCAGCCTTTACGCGTGATGCATAGATAGATAGATATCCGTACCCCGTGTACGTAAATCACCATAGTCCACACGTGTACCAGAACTGAATAGATAACCACCCAAAGTCTGGGGGGCGTATTTCCGTAAAGTCATGACACACACGTCACCACTAAGATAAGCACACACTACCACTCCTACCAGTACGACTCGAAGACCAACTATAGAAACCACCCGGTTTCTTGTAACAATCTATTTTCCTGGTAAAGCTCAAGACGAGCGAAACGTTGAAATGAGTATTTGTCTCAAAAAATCCCTCCAATAGTGTCATTTTGCTCTCATATATATATATATATATATATATATATATATATATATATATACGTGAAAGAGAAATGGGGGCACAAGAAAGACGGAGAATAAAAGTTCATATAATAGAATCTACATATCTTTTCATAATTTCCTTTTTCTCAAGACTGCTGAGCACTTTATGTTTTATGGAAATTTGGTCTATTACAATGGTTAAGTGTTATTTCACTACACAAGATTTTTAAATAAATGATCCATTTCTGGTAACATCCCAAACACATACACACGCACACGCATACATATATCAACAGACTCATGATCTTGAAAATCAGTCATCTCCATCTCAGTTCACGAATCAATTCATCAATCTAAAATCAGAAACAATGCCATCAAGCAGCGCATCTTCTTTGTTGTTTAGTCATGATTATCGTCAATTTCACAAATGGAGACTTTTATTGGATAAAGGTTGAATGAAGGCAAAACCTTTTCTATTTTCCTCTTTTCCCAAGTTCAAATTTGAACTTCATCATTCAATTCAATCAGCGCCATCTTTATTTCAATAATGCCTAATCAAATATCGATAGTTGATGATGTATATCGCTACAAGATAGATTATGTCAACAACTATAAGATAAATGTATTCGGTTCCGTCTGTTCCTCTTCCTGTCTGTCCGTCTATCTGTCAACACGATATCTCTGAAAGTTCACCATAAATTTCAATGAAATCTTATAAAAGAGTAGTTAATGGGTTGTGGAATAAGTGGTAGAGTTGGGGTGGATCCAGGCATTCTTTTTTATTTAGAGATATATTTCTTTTTTTTCTCATGCATCATGTATACACTCATGTCTGTCAACACGATTTCCCCAACAGTTCTCATGGAATTTTGTGAAACTTTGGACAACAGGCTACGAAAGAAGAGATCAAATTTGGGGGTGGATCCATCAACAATTTCTGCTACGACGTAGTTATATGTCACTACAACATAATACCGCCAAAATTTCATGTCTGTGCACACGATGTTTCCAAAAGCCCTCAATGAATTTCGATGGAATTTCGTTGCAGGGTAGACAATGAGCAACCAAAGAAATGGTTAAATTTTGGGCCGGCTCCATGCACAATTACATCCCCTGACAAAGGCGTGTGCAGAGGTATATGCTCGCTGAGTGCTTTTGGGTTGTATATGTGTTTATTCTCATACAGAAGGCATATTAACCAAAGTGTAAAGTAGGCAGTCATTTAGGAAATGGCTCATAATACAGTTTTTCGTTATTATTTACATCGGAACTTTGATATTTCTAAATTCATTAAGAATAATATTTGAAAAAGTGTGCAATTGTGAACCAACGCTAAGCAGGGGGTATAATTACATCTTGTGTGTTGGTTAATCGTAATTGATATCAGCTCAACCTACAGAGAGACACGAACAGACTCAGGGAGAATAATAGTCGGAATGAAAAGAACTCTTTCAACTTTTCGAACTTGAAACTTTAATAACTACCACTGACCAACGTAGCAGGTGGGGTATATGTATTTGGTCGTGTCTGTATTTCCGTCTGTCTCTACACATGATAACTCTGAAAGTACTCAATGGACGTCAATGAGATTTTGTGTAAGGATGGGTAATGGTATAGGAAAGAACTGTTTAAACTTTGGGGCGGATCAAGGAATTTACTTTTGATTGGACATACCTCGTTTTTTCATTCAGATACTGTTGGTCAACATGATATCTCCGAAAGTTCTCAATGAATTCCCATGGCGTCTTGTGGGACGATGGTCAATAGACAACGAAATAAGAAGTAAGTCATTGAATTTTGAGGTGGATCCATACACGGGTTTCTCCCCAACGACGTAGTTATATGACAGCACCACATAATATTGCCAAAGTTTCATGCCTGTCTACCTGTCATCTCCAAACTTTCTAAGTGAATTTCGGTGAAGTCTTGTGGAGGGTTTGGCAGCGGAACGAATGATTAGATTGTCGTACGGATCCATACAAAATTATCCCCCCTGCCTCTGGCGTTGGCTGAGCTATAAGATCTCTGACTGCTCTCAAATTAGAAGTGTGATCTTTATATTAGATATAAGCATTTTATATTGCATAAACGGGATACATATACAATAATTGGAACATACATCTATAAGCATAGAAACACTCACACCCCACTTTTTCTGGCCTTTTCGGCAGGATGTGTTGTATCTGTTCCCTGGCAGAGCCCGAGGTGCCAGTACTGACACTTGCCTGTCGAATGGACCGGAGATGGTGTGTGTCAAAGACCGAGTGCGCCGGTGCAATGCGTTAGGCAATTAGGTTATACTAAGGCTGCGCATTACTACGCGCATTGGGAACTTTCAGATTTTCTTTCTATAACTCGGCCGAACTGTAGGGAATACAGTACCCCAGAGCAGCACTGTTCCATTGCACTAAACGGGACAGGTTAGGCTCATGCCTGACGCTTTCGTGGCGGCAGTTGCTTTGGTTGCTTAGAAAACCAAAGTCACGTCGGCTGGAGCTATTTTTCTAGGGTGTCTCCTGTTTTCCCCACGTAAAGCCTTGACCTTGTGTCACATTTTACTCCGGTGGGAGAGTAAGTAAATAGCACACACACACACACACACACACACACACACACATATGTATGTGTAAGAGAGACAGACGGACAGACAGGCAGACAGAGTGATAAAGAGAGTTTGAGAGAGAAAGAGAGTTTGAGAGAGAGAGAGAGTAGAAACTTACACATTTTCTCCATATCCTCTGTATTCGGTGAGATCACCTAAACACATCCATGATTATGCACGTGCACACATACACACACACACACACATGCACACACACACAAACACATACATGCACATGCACTAACATATGGACTTGAAATGCGTTATCTCTTTCCTACTTCACAAACCAATTCATCAACCTAGAATCAGGCAAGGTATCTTCTGTGTTTTCTAATATTAATTACCATCAGTTTCACCCATGGAGATCTTTATAGAATGAAGGTTGAAAGAAAACAAAACTTTTTCAACATTTCTCCCTTCCTTTCCTCAGACTTGAACTCGGTCATTCAATTTAATCGTTTGAAGTGCCATCTTCATTTCAATTGAACCAAATCAAATATCAATAGGTATAGTTGTATGTTTCTACATGATAGATTATTGTACATGGCTTTTCCCCATACATAAGGTACATTAACTAAAGTGTGCACTATACAGTAATTTCTGGGACTGTCTACGACGCAGTCTTTTATCGTATTCATTTTGGAGACATTACAAAATTCATGATGGAAAATATTCTTAAAAGATCGCTTTAGCGTTAAACGGGATAGAACGACAATATCGCCGTTAGATGAGTTCAATCCAAACCACTTTTTTGAATAGAAAGTTAATTTCAGTAATGTTCAACAGGAAATAATAAAACTCTGCTACGTTTGGGGTAGAAAAAAATTAACTTTAAGCGGGTAATTACTGTTTATCCTGGCTTGTCCGGGCTTGATCTCCAACAGCCACGCCCACAGAGACCTATTCATAATGCAGGGTTGAAAGAAAAACAACTTTTTTTCAATATGTACACGCATACTGAGAACTGGCATTGAATTAGTTTACTGTGTTTGTCAAAAATGGCGTGACGAGAAGAAATATATACGTCAATAGAAAATACTTTGGAGAATACTTGTTATTACGAAAATCTCGAATAATAAAGTAGAACAGTGCTTTTCAAAGTGGGCGCTACCATCCCCTTGGCACTGGGAGACCCAGGAGGGTAGGGTGGCTTGAAAGCAAAGGGATGGTAGAGGGTTGTTTAAAAACAAGAAAAAATAGTGTCATCACGTCAATTCGATCGTCTACGTTAATTTTTTTTTTTTAATCAATTAATCAAGTACTTTTAGATGATTTTATGAATTATATCTTCGGTTATAAAATGAAAAAAATTTCAAAATTTTTATGTATAGCTTTAGACCGACTTTATGGTGGAATATGCTGCTGGAATGTATGTTTTAAAATAGGGTGATAATACGGAAAAGGTTCGGAAACACTGAAGTGAATGGCTTCGGCTCTATATCTACAGAAAATGGGACGTCCCTTCCAGATTGCGTGCCTGGGCGAAGCGAATGGATATCCAGGAATTGCCAATCGTTATAATCACCCTCTCAACTGATGTAGCCCAGTGGGAATCTGAGAGCGGTACGCCTGGCATCATCTTGCTTGCAGGAGCTGGTGCAAGGACGTCAAACCGCCTTAGGTGAGCTCCACTTTGGAATCAGAATGTCTGTCTCCCAGACTAGTTGCCTTCTTAACGCTAGAGAGCCCTGCTGTCTTCCCTATAGCTGACGGGAGAAGAGTTCAATTCTTAAATTTCCCAAGGGCATTAGTACGAAATGAACATAAGTAACTGCAACCAAGGTATGAACTCAGGTCTGATTCTACCTTCCGAACTGCTACTGACTACGCTAATCGCAGCTCACAAAATTTATTCCCAAGCGGGGAATCAACCCTGGTCATCGCGCTGAGAGCACAAATCTTCAAAGAAGAAGGAAGTCCGAAAAAGTTTGGGAAACACTTAAGTAGCAAACTTCACGTTTTACACATTGGTTGTCAATAGTTAACTAATAAAACTACTCGACAACAGAGACCTTTTAATCGACCACTGACATTTCAGGTTTCAGTGTTTGATGGGGAGGTCAGAATTGTCTGGGTGTCCAAATAAAAGTGAATTCAGATAAAGAAAGTCCTTCATTGAAAAGGTCAATGTTGCTTTCATTCTGGAATCGATAGATCATTAATATGGGACAGTAAGTATTATATATATATATATATATATATATATAGAGAGAGAGAGAGAGAGAGAGAGAGAGAGAGTGAATTTATTCTATTTACGCTGTCTAGGCCAAATGATACATTAGCCGTGTAATAATGTGAGATTATTTCAAAAAGATTTTCAAAGTAATATAACGTATTTATGATCATTTCTGTTCGATTATATATCCGTTTTTTAATGCAATTGTCTGCATTGAGAAACAAATAGTGCAGATATGAACAGCAGAGGAAAAAATAAAAATGAGAATTCGGAGATGAAACAGTCATTTGGGCCGTTGCGTAACCGGCAGTTGTTTAGTTCAATGATAAGAGCAGCGCTGCATTTAAGTGGCTATTTGTTCAATTCCTGAAGTAGTCCAATTTTCTTCAATTGTTTATTCTATTTTCGCTGTCTACGCCGAATGATACATTCGCTGTGTAATAACAGGATATCATTTTTAAAAGAGTCTCGAAGTAATATAACGCATTTATGATATACTTATATATATATAAATTAAAAAATAGTCATTTTTATGTCTCTTAAAAAGAAGATTATATAACATTATAAACTCATAAATAATCAGTTATTGACTTTCTATTCATTAATAGCTCAAGTTGACCCCTATTATTCTAAAAGTAGCCATCAAAACTGCATGAAGCACAATTAAAAAATTAGTAACACTGGATTCTCAGATGTAGCCACAAAGACTTGTCCAGAATAAAAGATTGACAAAAAAAAACTTTTCGACCTTCCTCTTTTCCTTTCTTGGCACTTGAACCCGAACATCTACTTTAATCATATGGAGTATGAACATACAATTATGCCTAATCTTTCTCAAGACTTCACTAATAAAACGATTTGAAACTAGTCTCTTTTGAATCGACCACTAACGTCCATGGTTTCAGTGATCTGATATATATTTTATACATGTGTACGGCGATTGTAATGTTTTTACATAAAAGACAAAACCCGACAGACCACAACAACTATAGACCTATAAGCTTACCCAACTGCATCTTCAAACTTTTTGCAAAATCCATCCCCAACCGATTCTCTGAAGCACTGGATGAAATCCAACAACGGGAGCATACTAGCTTAAGAAGAAACTACTTGACGATCTCCATTCAATAAATCAGGTGAAAGATAGAGCAGCAAAATACAAAATGCCCCTCACTATAGCATTTATTAACTTCAAGGAAGCCGTCGACTCTGTGGAAATACCCATAGTCATAAAGACCATCACTCTACGAGGTGTACATCCTGTATATACCTTAGAGTACTGCAACAGATATAGTCATAGCAGGTCCTTTATCAGGCTATATGAAGACTCTGAATCCTTCCAGCTCCCAAAAACAAGGTCATACTAGCCCATTCAAACCTTTCACAGAAACCTAGACTGGGTAAATAAAGGATTCAAAAAAGTATAACCTCAGATTTCCTGACGACAAAACCCTTTTTGCAGAGAACCTACATGATCAAACTGATGTTAGATGAACTAAATGAAGAAGGCAAAAAGTAGGCCTACAACATGAACTTCACCAAAACAAAGGTCATGTACAACAATCATGTCTAAAATAAAAACACAATGATCAAAATCAAAGACGCAGAACTGGAGAAAGTTGACCACTACATCTACCTAGGACAATGAATCTCCATGGAATCATGAAAAGAAGAAATCAAGCGAAGAATCACTCTAAGATGGCAAACCTTCGGCAGAACAGCTCGACCTTCAAAAACAAGATCCTTAAGTCTTAAAAAGAAGGGTAAACAACCAATGCATTTTCTCGATAGTCACCCATGGAGCTGGAACATGGAACATAACCAAGAGACTTATCCACAGACTGAGAAACATTCAACGTACACATGAAAGAACCATGCTCAATCTCACAGGGGGAGATCCCAAGACAGCACATGATATATCAGGAAGAAAAAAGGGGTCCGAGACATCATAGAATTCATTAGAAAACTTGAATCATAATGGGTTGGTCATGTTGTTGGATGGCAGACAATCGATGGACATCAAGACTCACAACATTGATCCCTAAAGATCACATGTGCAACCAAGGCCAGCAGAATGCAAGATGGAGAGACGAATTAGACAAATTTAGAAAGTTATGGCCTGCGACGCACACGATAGAGAGGTTTGGCGAATCCAGGGGGTGGGCAATAAAAGAATGATGATGTGAACATTCTCTCTCTCTCCCCCTCCATCTCTCTCTCTCTCTCTCTCTCTCTCTCTCTCTCTCTCTCTCTCACACACACACACACACACACATGCACATACATCCATCTACGATAAGGGAAATCTCAGTCTTTGTGTGTATGTCAACAGTCATACCCACAGAGACCCGTAACAGAGTAAAGGTCGGAAGAAAACAGACTTTTCCGACTTTCCCCCTTTCTCTACTGGAAACTTGAACCCTATCACTTGCTTTCATCATTTCAAGTATGACTTTCATTCCATTATGTCTTATCTTTCCCAAGGGCCCACTAATAAAATTCTCCAACCTAGAGTCACCTTTCAATCGTCCACTGACATTCCAGGTTTAAGTGCTCTGATTTGAGGTCGGAATTGTTCGGGTGCCAAGAATAAAAGCTAATTTAAATAAACAAAGTACTTCATTGGAAAGTTCAACGACGTCTCCCTGTTCGAATCGAGAGATCATTGACTGGTTACTGCCTTGAGCCGTAAATCACTTTAGACAATGGCTATTTCGACTCGGCTTGTGAACAGAAAAGTTCCTGGCAATCTTTTCTCGAACTAGACAGAACTCAGGGAGAGAATAGCCCCTGCCAACGCCATTGTCACTAAAAACTTGATAAACAAGGAGGATTGAAAATTATTTATAAAAGAAAAGCAGGAGGGAATTAAATTTACGAGTTTAGATCGAGTTATCTCTCTTGAACTTTGAGTTACTTGTATAAAGGCGCACCAAGAAATATATATTCACTTACATGGCATACAAACTATTTACTCCATTCAAATACGAATATACCCTGGTATATTTTTGGTCATGATCATGTAAACTTTGAATTAGTAATGAAGTATTGTACAATAAATGAACAGAAATGGACAAAATATTTATATCGGTATAAAGGTATACGTAGTTCACGCTGATTGAGTAATGGTTATCATGTCCACCTCAGGAGACCGTCGGTTTGATTGCTAGTATGAGCGAACAGGGTGGAAAACTCTTCATTAGGACAGATTTCCCTGAGCACTCAACAGTTAATTGAATAAACTCTAAGCTATGTAATTAGAGTGCAAGTATCCTGACAAAGCAGTGGACATAAAAAACATGTTGATACAAAGTCCTTACTGGACTGCAAGGATCACTAAACAGAGCCATTCAACAGAAGCCGTGATTTAACGGCCGTTCATTCTCCTTTGATCGTTGTCTCTTGAGAGGTGGGACTCTTTACCTTACCTGATATAAGTACCATTTTTCCTTTTCATCAGTCGCTAAAATAGGTTGAGGTTTCCCAAAATTTAGCGATGAGGCCATTAGACTGGTGGTGAAAGAGGGACATGTATAACAATCGTAGTAAATATGTTCAAGGCTCGAAATATATGTTGGAATATTTGGAAAGATTTACGCGGCACACTTGAGAAATAACTGCGGCATACAGATTGAGGGCCCCAGTATTTCTCAGACAAATTGCTTGGGATCGATGTCTTAACTGTCTCACCTCAGAGAGACTTTGCCCAGAGTTTGAATCGCAGAGGAGGATTTTTTTTTCAAAATTTTTATACCAAGCAGAGGTGCAGGATGGCCGAGCGGTTATTTGGACGAGAATGGCCGAGTTCAAACACTGAATGAAGAAGTTGGTTCACGATAATATTCTAATACTCTTCTTCCCCTTCCAAGCTATCAGTAAAATAGCACAGGATGAAGTGAGTGGTGACACTTCGGGTACTTATTACTTCATAGTCTACTTTACATACTTCCAATATGTGGAGCCCAGATACTAACTAAAGAATGTATCTAACACCAAACTGGAAATATCCGGCGTCCGAGTCTGGGTGACAAGTAAGAATTATGAATGCTAATATTCCCACCAACGAAGATTGGCGTAACACAATCTTCTGCTCCGGGCATCAAATATTTAGATAATCATCTGATTAGCTGGTAGTTAAGAAAGTTGCGTTTTTCCCTACAGTGCCTCTATTCAGTTTCGAGCACTGGGGTGGGCTGAGATATTAGAAACCGTCGGTCAGAACTGTCACAAAAATATCAATTTAGGTTTCTTCAGTTTTCAAGGTGGTCCTGTTCGCTATATACGTATTTATCACGTATATGCAGCACCAACAGAGCTGGAGGACTGAAAATTTCAAAATTCACGAAAAGCTTTCTTGGTTTCTTTGAAAATTTACTCCAATGTATCTTTTCAGGGGTTTAATTTGCCGCGTAAGTTTATGCTTAATTGGTTTGTGTCCGCTTCTATGTTGAAAATTCTGATATTTTAGTGATCACTGCCCAACAAACTTATTCATCGATCAGTTGATTTCCAGTCTTTGAATTGATAACCCCTTAACACGACATGCTGCCAAAGACGTTAATCATGAGATAGTTTCGATTGAGTGACTAACCAGACTTGTTGTATGATCAATTGTCGAAACCTGCAAGCATTCTCGACTTGGAAGATTGGCGCAAGGCAACCTTCCATCTCATTGTCTTTTACTAGATTCAGCTTATCTATATATATATATATATATTACGGTAACTAAAAAATAGATATGTTGTATGAAATGATATCAATAATGCAGCAATTTGTAATAAATCAATAATGAACAACACAAAAAACCTTACATAAAATGACAAACAAAATGTATGGTAAAAACTATACAACGAAAGGGGGTGGAGTTTAATCAACACCGCTGGGTTGCCATGTTGACATAATTGTTTTGTTTTTAAAATCCCCAAAACGGTTACATGGTAAACAGCTAATAATCCCAACAATTTATGCATTGTACTTTAATAACAAAATGTAGTGGAAACAAAGAAAAAACACTTTTGAAGATTACAGATATTACATTGACTCATATCGGGAATTGGGTGAAGAGCTTTTTAATGTTTAATGTTTAAAGCTGAAAAGCTTTCTAGACTATATATGTATATATATATAAATAAATATATATATATATATATATATATATATATATATATATATATCGCACATACAAGTCATACCAATGGAGACAGAGGGCTGAAAATCCTACAAGTACTCCTAATCATGTCCAGAAAAAAGAAGGATATAAAACGACAATTTTTCACAATCTGAATTCTAAGTCAATCAAACATTCTTTTACGAAAAATAATTAAGCATCCAAATTTGAATCCGAAATATCACGAAGGAAAATGAAGTTGGTTGATCGATTGATCATCTTCAAGATTTATATATTAGAAAAATGATGAAGAATCTTCGAAAATCATTTTAAAAAACTGGTCTGGTTAGTCACTCAGTAGAAACCGTCACCTGACCACTGTCTTCTAGCAGAATGTCTTGTTGAGATGATCAATTAAACAATTGGAGAAAAAGGGGTGTTCAATGAATAGTTTACCTTCGTTATGTCTGACAAAGCTAATAATTCTCCATAATTGTGACCTTCTCTCCGATTAAAGGAATAATACTCAATAATTGTTGCCTTGTGTCCGACTACTCAAATAATTTTCCATAATTGTGGCCTTATCTCTAACTAAACTAATAATTTGGTTACCAAACAATTTTGGCATCATTTCTGTCAATACTAAAATGCTCCATAATTGTGACCATGAGTCTGACTAAACTAAAATGCGACATGATCTTGACTTCATGACTGACTAAACTAAAAAGTACCAATTGTGATCTTGTGTCTGACTAAACTTACAATGCTCCACAATTGTGACCTTGTGTCTGATAAAACAAGAATATTTCATTATTGTGACTTCATATCGATTACACTAACAATGTTCCATAATTATGACATTGTGTCTAACTAATCTACGAATGTCCCTTAAATGTAGACTTTTGTTTGTAGCCTTATGGCTGTATAATTGTGGCTTTTTGTTTGATTAAGCTAAAAGATCCATAATTGTGACTTTGTGTCTGACCAAACTAATAATCCACCATACTTGTGGTCTTGTATCTGACTAAACCAATAATGCTCAACAATTGTTTCATCGTCTCCGTCAAAACTGATATGCTCCATAATAGTGATCTCGTGTCTGACTAAACTACTATGTTCCATAATTGTGGTCTTGTCTCTGACTAAATAAAAAGCCCAATAGCTGTCGCTGCGTATCTAACTAGACTAATAGAGCTCCATAATTGTGATCTTGTATCTGACTAAACTAATAATGCTCCATGATTATAGTCTTGTGTCTGACTAAATAGATAAGGCGTCATGATTAAGACGTTTAATCGGACTAAACTAATGATATTCCATAATTGTAAGGTTTGACTAAACTATCATTGCTCCTCAATTGTGGTCTTGAGCCTGACTATACAAACAATGTTCCATAATTTTGCCTTGTGTCTTTCAACTAAAGTAAAATGTTCCGTAATTTTGGCCATATGGCTGACTAAACTAATAATACACAACAATTATGGCCATATCTCGTAAATTATAAATGGACTTCCCTAAAACCTATTGAGAGGAAATTTTGAAAAAAAGCTTTTTAACAAAATGAGATTTATGTTTGAATTTTCAACCTTCTAGTTCAATCGATGCAGCCTGTACCCATGACCCCTGCACAGTGAGTGAGCCAGGTAGACACAGTTAAAAACTGAAGAAACTCATGTTGGCAGTTTGGGCGACAGACTTGGTTGATGGTTCCTAATTGGAAAAGTGTGTCATTCATTGCCCATCGCATATCAGTAAGTGTCGACCAATATAACTACACGATAGATTATTGTGTATGTGTTATCTTTTATACACATGGCCCACCAATCAAGGGGTACAGTATGGTTGCAACTATTTACTGTGTGACTAATTCAACATACAAATATTAAAAGAAGGTAGCATGATTAAATAAAACTCTATTTTTACGTTTCTCAATTTCGACAGTATCATTGTGTGATTGGACTCACAAATGACAGAAAGTGAAACACAGATCTGTCAGTTGTCCTTTGCTCAATTGTCTCTATGCTCAAATGTCAGTGCTCAATAGTCGCACGCTTAATAGTCGGTCAACCGTGTACAGAATACAGTTATTTCAGAGAATCTCTATGATGTTGGTTGTTATTATTATTCATTTTGGAAATTTAACATTACTAAATCCATTGAGTAAATATTTGAAAAAGAACGCTATATAGAGAATTGGTGATAGACGGGGAAACGCCAAGCAGGGTAATGCCGTATGTCTTGTGATGGTTGATCATGATTGGCAACACACAGATACCCGTCCAGATTAAAGGTTGAAGGGAAACAAAACTTTTTCCGAATTTCCTCTTCTCTTTGCTTCCAACTTCAATCATCCACTTCAATTATTTGGAGAGTGATTTTCATTCAATTAGGTCTAATCTCTCTCAAGGGTTCAATAATAAAACTACTTGAAACTAGAGGCACCTTTGAATCGTACTCTGACATTCCAGGTTTCGGTGCTTTGATGAAACGTCGGAATTGTTCAGGTGCCAAAAATAAAAGCGAATTTAAATAAACATAAAAGTCTTCGATTGGGAAGTTCAACGATGTTTCCCTCCAGAATCGCATGATCACTGAATGGGCACTGCCTTGGGTCATAAATAACTTTAGACAATGGCTATTTCGATTCTTTTAGCAAAGGAATCAGCTTTATGAAAGTAAATGTCATATATAATTACTAGGTGTGTACAAAAGTTTCCAGTAAAATATCAGTTTTATCTGTACTGTTTCTTACTGCGAACCTTTGGACACACACACACACACTATATATATATATATATATATATATATATATATAGAGAGAGAGAGAGAGAGAGAGAGAGAGACATAATAACAAAGGACATGTAAAATAGAAAAAACACAAGAAAATTGAGTGACTAGATTGACACACAAAAAAACATTTTCTGAAAAAGTTTGAGTGTCATAAAGCTCCCAAGACTCTCTCTTTCTCTCTCTCTCTCTCTCTCTCTCTCTCTATATATATATATATATATATATATATATATATATATAGGTTTTAGTGCTCGATTTACAATTAAAATTCTCTGCCTTAATTCTTATGTACGAAAGAAACTTTATACAATTTATACAATAAGAATGAAACATTGCAATCATGAAAAGAGAAACTAAAACACATTTTTCGTTCTTCCTTTCTTCTTTCAATCCAGAGAAGGGAGAAAGACAAAACGAATAAAGAAATGGATTTATGGTCCAACAGAAATAATCATAAATGCGTTAAACTACTTTGAAAGTCAAATTGGAATAATCTCACGTTACTTCACTGTGAATGTATCATTTGGCCTAAATAGTGTGAACAGAGAAACTATTAGAGAAAATGAGACTGCTGCTGGAATCGAACCTGTAACCGATAGGTAGCTGCTTTAACGTACCTTTGTTCTTCTTATACATCAAATTTTTTAACACTCCAATTGCTCGCATTGAGAAACAAATAGAGCAGACATAATTGTAACATTTTCATTACCTCTTTTCTCGAGAACTGGTCACTCCACATTGATATAACTTGGCAGACAATCAGAAGGGACCTTACTGCATATGCATGAACAGATATCCTCTGTGCACTTATTTATTCAGTGAGCTTGTGTACTGTGTGACTGTTGCATTCACAATGACTGAGCCTGCCCATGTCTTGTGCTGATTTTGGTGGACAAAGCATAGCTATTACGTAAGTATCTCAGTCCCTTTTTGTTTGTCTGTGATTTACGGCCTTTATTATGGAGAAACGTAACAAACATCAGACCGTGGACGAAATTAAAGAGAATGCAACTAGCTGATGGTGATCCCCAAAGAAGACTTCACAGACTCTTTCTAACAGTGGAATGAATGCACGGAGAGGTTTTTGAGCTCTAATAGGGATACTTTGAAGGTGCCATTACCCTAGGTAGACTATTCTTTATTCTCATCAAATGCCTGGATACTTACCAGGTAGACATATAAATTTGGTCCCAGAAAATTAGGTACAGAACATTCGGTCTAGAAAATTCAATCTCAGAAAATTTGGTCTAGAATATTCGGTCCAGTGATTCTGGTCTCAGAAAATTTGGTATGGAAAATTCGGTGTCAGAGAATTCGGTCTCAAAAATTTGGTCCAAGAAATTTTGGTCTAGAAAATTAGGTGCAGGAAACTCAGTGTTTAAAATTTCGGTCTAGAAAATTAGCAACTGAAAATTTAATCTCAGAAAATTTGGTCTTCAGAATTTGGTCCAGAAAATTCAGTCCAATAAATTCGATCTGCTCTCAAAAATTATGAAAATACTATTTTTCAAAAGGAAGTGGAAAGTGTCAGACCAACTCCATTTGAGTACAGAGTCCTATCATTTTAGAATTGCCAGCATTTAGATGTTTCTATATATGCTACACAGAATCGACAAATTTCAACTTTTTCTCCAAAAATGAATGAATACAGTTATCAATTTTTAACAAAAAAAATGCGTTGTTTTGATCTGATCAAAAGTTCATTCAATCAAAACAACTATTTTAGTTAATTTTGTGAAATCAAACTTTTTTCTTGTACAAAAAGAGATAAATTCCGTCAGTTTGGCAATTTTGCTGATTCAGCGTAATCCCATTCAACGTTCAAGTACACATTATATTTCAGAGGTCACGAAATTCTCGAAAGTAAACTACAATTGACAGATGGTTCATGATGGCAGTCAAGCAAATTAAGTACAGTTTATCGATAGACTGTTACCAATAAGCCATTTATTAATCGATAGACTCTTACCAATAAGCTGCCATTTATTATCGAAAAACTGACGAAGACGAAGAGGGACGCAATCTTTCGAATCTTGAAGAAACGATCTTTTGACATATCAACCGTTACGATTGGCCATAATAACGATTCTTTTAAATGCACCGTTCCGAAGCTGATTCCCCCTCTCTCTCTCTCTCTCTCTTTCTCTCTCTCTCTCTCTCTATATATATATATATATATATATATATATATATATATGTTTCTCCTGTCCCCCTCTTTTGTTTCTCTCTCTCTCTCTCTCTCTCTCTCTCTCTCTCTTTCTCTTGTTTCCTATGTCTCTCTGTAGCTCATTATTTCTCTACTGCACTTTTCCTTCTTTTTGCTTCTTCCTTTTGCTTCATCTATTTCTATCTCTCTCAGTCACTCTCTTTCATTGCTTTTTAATTATTCACTCTCTTTCTCTCACTCTCTCTCTCTCTCTCTCTCTCTCTCTCTCTCTCTCTCTCTCTCTCTTGGAATAATGGAGACTCTTTCTCTCTATATATATATGTGGGGGGGTAAGTATGCGAGAGTAGGAAGGTAGTTAAATAGGTGGGTATCCTGCTGCTAATAGAGGGAATGTTCCTTAAAGAACAATCAATAAGACATAACAGGTGGAAAAATCACTTTTACGACCTTAATAGAAACAGGAATATTATATTGCATCAATAAATCTCCAATCAACAAGTTCTCTAACTTTAAATTGCCATCATCATTCTGAACAGACACTTTCCTTCTTTGGAAAGGGCTTACATACACCACATGTGTATAACAGATTTTATAAGTACACGAATGTATAGGCTTTTGTTGAGAAAGAAAATGACTTGTCTTGGAAAGCAGCACTCAAAAGACGCCTCTTTCTGTCAGTCTGGGGCGGACTTTAATTTCTCCAAGTATCAACATCTTCAACGACCATAACAATGACCGTCATCAAAATTTGACCCCTTCCCCGAGGCTACCGAAGAAGCTGAAATGATGAATGCAACTTTATTTGAACTGCACGAGTAGATTTATGAAGGAAATAAGGGTCACCCACCACTTTCTCCCACAAGCCACGTCATTTTTTTCTATTAACATTCATGCAGAAATGCTTCTAGAATTATCCGGATCTTCATGTCATTTATCTTGAAAAATAGATAGATAATATTTTCTTAAGTCTCTTTACATGGGCAAACTTGAAGATTTTTTTCATTTAGAGGATTTTTTTCATATAAATTGGAATATTTTCAAAATCATAAGCTTTTTTTAAGCTTCAGCCAGAGTGGAGTTTGACCTTGAAGCAGCCAGGCTTGTTTTGCATTATAATCGTGCTGGCTTCAATTTGCAACACCCAGGGGATTCGTCAGTTTTGAAACAACACCTCTGGATCCATATAGTCCCAGCTCTCTTTGCCATGGAACTAAAGTACAGAAATTCACAGTATGTTGGGATTACAAATTTTCACAACCATTTTCTCTGGATGATCAAATTAATGATTCTTTGTGTTCCTGTAGTCTGTCACTGGTGACCAGAGCGACGTAACAATTAAGAGCAAGGAAAATGGAATCAGCGAGCCGACTTCAAATTCCGATTGAGGCCATTCGTGTTCTCCCCACACTAATGCCATTGGAAGAGGCATGAATCAAACACTCTGGTCTTAGTTGGCAACCAGCCTAGAAGAATGACAACTCTGAATTCGAAACGAGGAAGAGAATTTACTTCCACGCCCAACTATGGATAGAAATTGGAACAACAAAAATTGGGGGGAGGGGATTTCAATCCCATCCAGTGAAACCCAATTTCTTGTTAACGGTGTACAAGATTACGGATTAGATCAAGGATATTAGTGCACGTGGATCATCAATTCTAACCTTTTATATTATTGAGGTAAATATCGTCTATCCAGGTTAAATAATCTTCAAATTCTGCTTGAAATTAGATCTAGATTAAATTATATTGAACTATTATGCTTAGGGTTAAGTTTCGGTTCAAGTTCAGGGTTGGGGTTTTGGATTAGGGTTAGGGTTATTCGTTCCAATGAATTATTGATTCAAATTCGTTTCGGTATAATATCTCAGATTTTTAAATTATTTTTTAATTCTAATCGTTCCAATAAATTACTTAATTTTTTTTGTTTAAATTTTGTTTGTTGCATTAAAATGAAATACCGATTAAAAATAAACGCCCTATTTTTTATTTGTATTACCTCCCTTGATAGTTGGGGAATAAATGAATTGAAGATGTTAAAAATTATTGTTACTGCCCATGTGGATAGAATGGCTCAGGCTCTGGTTTTGGTTACGGCTCAGTCAGCAATCGCCTGACACTTGCAAGAAAATGCAATCGAAATACAACGGACAATGACTCTGAATAGAGGATAGATGTCACGGACATTTTGGTTGCGATCGTTTGGGCAGTTTCGACTGCAAATACTTCAACCCCGGACGTTTTGTAAGTACACAAGAATAAAACATTTTGATCAATTTATGGTCAGATTAAGAGAAAGTTGGGCTACAAGACTTCAACGTGTATTTGTCAGTGTTACGAAATGCCACAACTCAAACGTAACTAATGAAATGCTAGATCACATAATTATCTGTCTTATATTTTTCATCTCATATAAGTTGAATGAAATCAGTTTTTTTCTTTACAATCATTTTTATTTATTGATTTTGTGGTGAATTCATTTGATTTTTTTCTTTAACCCTTTTGTAAATTCTAGTGCTAAAAAACTGCAACACAAATGTAGGTCTAAGATGCCCAATGCATCTTATTTTCTTGTTTCGAAAATAAGGATCAATTTAGCATAAACTTTCATTGCAAATTGAACCCATCCGCCATCTAGCATGTACACATTACACATACGTACATAACCAGCCAGCCAGACAGACAGACAGACAGCTAGACCAAGTCGAAAATTGAAGGAACCCATGTTGGCAGTTTTGGTTGACGGTTTCTAACAAATCTCCGTGTTTTCATTTCCACATTGTCATTTATTATTAACATCTTATCGGATTTTCCCCAACCACACACAAAGGAGATTTTATGCAAATCCATTTGTCATGCCATTAATTGCGATTAACGCTGTCCAATCGAATCAAAGGATGAAGAACAGATGTTACCGGCTTGAATCGCGACGAAGAGAGACTTTTCAAATCAAAATGGCTTTCGCCATGAAAGAAGAGGAAATCATTAAAAGGACTGAAAAGCAAATTGTTTTATAGGATTTTGCTACAAAAACGATTTTATTGCTCTTAACAAACCGTCAGTTCGATGTTCCAGGAGGAAAAATTTCGCAAATGCAAAAAGTTACTGAAAATCGTTTAATGGGATCATAATCAAAGACTGTGGCGATGAAAATTTTCTTTCTTTCTTTCTTTCTTTCTTTCTCTTTCTTTCTTTCTCTCTCTCTCTCTCTCTCTCTCTCTCTCTCTCTCTCTCTTCTCTCTCTCTCTCTCTCGAAATCTTCTTTTCGTGTATGTGTCAATTCATCCCTTCTCTCTTTTTCTCTGTCTCAATTAGTCTTTCTCTGTCTTTCTCTCTCGCTGCCAGTCCGTCTCAATCAATCTTTATCTCTCTTCCTTTCTCTCCCTGTGTTTGTCTCTCTCTTCCTTTTTTCTCTGTGAGTGTGTGTCTTTCTCTCTTTCTCTCTGTGGGAGTGTGTATATTTAAATATGCATTTATATGTAGACACACTTCACAACCCTCAACAGCAGCCATTTGAATGTTTCTTTTTAAAAGGATCTGCACTCGAAAAGGTCAGAAGGTTCAAAACATTGTTTAATGAGTCTGTAATCTAAGATGGCGACGATGAAAGTCAATCTTTCTTTCTTTCTTTCTCTCTCTCTCTCTCTCTCTCTCTCTCTCTCTCTCTCTCTCTCTCTCTCTCTCTCTCTCTCTCTCTCTCTCAGTATCTACAGACATGTATGGGAAAATATACATGTATATAGTATTATGTCATAGTGAGATCATTTGAATTAAGATTAATGCTTCAGATATTATAGTAACCTGTCTGGTACTCCACAGATTAGACTTTAAGAGACACAAATGAAGTATTTGGTACTTATGCTGGAATGAATAAATAAAAGGAGGAGAAGAAGAATATTTTGAATGTTCTCAGAATGTTACAAAAGCTTGATCTCCTAGAAAGTCATAAATTTTACACTTCAGCTGAAAAAAAAATCCCGTTTAGAAATCTGGTAATTTCAATCCAGATAATCCTACAAATCATCCGACGATGTCTCATCGTGCAAGTCACTTACTTTCAGATCCCTGTTTATATACTACGTTCAGATATTTTGTATCATTCACAGAATAACGAATTCTATTATTGTTGCTTACATTCTGATTCTAAAGTTGTAATTCAAATATCATAATGGGGATCATCAGCTGTATAACCACAGACTTGTTTCGGGGATGTAAAACAGTGCAGGCATTTTACCATGTCTCCCCATGTCTCCCCATAGGTGCACTAATCAGACGTAACCTCCCTATCTGTATTTAACTTTGATATTTAAATTAAGATATTCATATTTTTTCTTTTGTTTGACTTTCAATCGTCTATAGTTATTAAGATGAATATATCTACTTTTATTTTACTGTTATTTAATCAATGATTAGATTGTACCACGATTAGTGTTTTTTAATGTTATACTCTGAATTAGATATTATGGTATAATATGTGAATTTTTCTTTTTGGTATCATCAGTTATTAACCATTTAAACTTTATATTAACATGGCCCCCAGCAGTGTTGATCAATCACCATCTCCCCTTAAGCAATGATTTTAATACAGAGCTTTCTTTTATTATTTTTAGGGTTGTGTCATGATAGAAGCTCTAGATATATAACAGAGTGCCATTGTCACATATTATCTAAAAATGATATAATGTTTTAAACACTATATTATCCTGTCTAGAACATTGGAGATTGAACATTGAAAGATACAAGAGAAGTATGAGTTACTTCCACGGGAATAAATGGAGAAAAGCAAGGAACCAGATGGAGAATATCATAGAACCAGCTGAACCCGCAGAAATTCCACGAATGTTGACTACTAAAATCTTCCATTATCTCATCCTCTGCTTTTACCCTTTGCTTCCATCTTTGCATTCTCCTCCTCATCTTTTCAATATTGTGGCCAATAGAAAGCGAGATGGCGCGACGAGCTAGATAAATTTAGGGAGTACTGGCTCTGCGATGCCCGTGATAGAGAGATCAGGCGAATATTGGGAAAAGTCTACGTTCAACAATAGTTGCTAAAAGGATGATGATGATCATCATCATCATCATCATCATGATGATAAAACTACCTTACGTTCTTTTCTCCCCCTTTCCCAGCCTCTTACCAAATAGTCTTTTCTACCCTTTTCTCTTCTTACCCTCTTATTAAATTACCGACATTTCTTTCCTGCTCTCTTTGTTCCTGTCTGCTTTTTAAACTACCTAACGTTTTTTTTCTGTCCTCTCTCCCCCACCCTCCCATTTAACTACCTAACCTTTCCCTTGTGTTATTAATGAAAGCGTAGCAATCTAACACGCGTATGAACAGAATGATATTTTAGAAGCTTTTTCCGTTGTTTCAAAAACGTTGATTATATGGACGGTACAGACATCGAAATCGTATTCTGGGATGTAAAGAATAGTCAAACTCAAGTCCAAGTCTGGAGTTGATTTGGTTTTTCTACCATAACAATAACGACAAGAACAAAAACAATCCTCACCAAATTTTGATGAGTAAAAATTAACATTCTCTAACCGTGATCATAATTGACCGAAATTTTGAACAATCAATATGAAAATATGTATTTTCTCGATAGGAGGAAAATATTTTTTAATTAAAAACTAGGAAATGATTACGAATTGCTGTCGAATTGTAAGACTTTCCACTCACTGAACGGTTGATTAAATAAGAGACATTATCAGAAGTTGACCTAGATTTTGAATAATAAATATTAAAACATATCATTTATGAAAGATACAAAACTCATTTCAATCAAAAACGAGAGAATCACAAGTTTTCTAGGATCGGGGTTTGGGAACACTAAATATCCGCAGGAATTAATTTCCTTTGCACTTATACAACCATTGATTCAAAACTAGGCATCAAAGAATGTCTAAAAATATATATTCACACCGAAAGACATAAATATTATTTTAATCAAAAACTAATGAATCATTATAAATTACTTTTGAGGTGTTGGGATTGGAAGATGTATATGTGTCTCACACAATTCATACCCTGGATACTCGGTATGACTAATGATCCTTTATTAATTATTTTCCAGAGTTGGCCTAAAATTTGAATGAATTATATGAAAGTGTATTTTGCTTAATAGACAGAAAATATGTTTTTGATTAGAATTTGAAGAATAAATACAATGTGAAGCTATTGATCTTTCAAGGAATTAATATCCTTTGCACCTTTCACGACGAGGCATTAACCAAACCCTGAATGACCTATATGAAAACATATACTTACTTGAAACTCTATCTCAAGCAATTCATTCCAAATCCTCAAAATGATGACCAAAGGAAGGCAATTTTCTTTCTGGAAGTTGTCGTCTGCTACGAAATCAGAAATAACGTTATTGGGCCAGTAGTTCAATCCATTAGTGATGACATAAATTATGAATGATGAATATAAAAACAACTGAAAATGAGAAAATGAAAATATCTTCATAGCTATATATTCTTGGAAGATAAACTATACAGGTCTGGTTAATCACTCAATAGAAACAGTAAGGTGGCCAATGTCTTTTGGCAGCATGTTTTGTTGGAGATTGATCAATGAATTAGTTACTGCTCTTGCCTTTTCTTGGGCAGTGATCACTAATTGAGCATCCCTCTAAAACCTATCTAGGGGATTCAAAAAACAAAAATAATTTTTTTTTTACATGATACGGAGTAAATGTTTAGATTTTCAGTCTTTTAGCTCCATTGGTGCAACCTGTACGCGTGATATATGCATGTATACGTAGCCAGCCAAACTAAAAAAAAAAACTGAGGAAACCTTTTTTGTCAGTTTTTGGTTGGCAATTTCTAACATTTTGATTAAATCTATAAAATAATTATGAATTGCTTCGGGGCTATTGAGATTGAAAATTTATAGATATCTCGGGAAATCGATACTTGATTCGCTTTTTACGACGACTGGACCAGAATCAGGCATTATCGAAAGTTGACCTAAATATCGAATAATCATTATGAAAATATATTCTTCCTGAAAAACAGAAATAATTTCATAATTAGAAACTAATGAGTTATTATTAATTGCTTTGAAACTGTTTGGACCGGTCTAAATATATATCTCATGTTGGTCAGTCAAAATTTAGGCCGAACATTCTATCATACGTAATATACGATTGTCGGGAAAGTATAGATAGTATAGAAAGTACAGAGAGTATAGATGATTGAGATTTAAATTTATTAAATTCATTAAATTTGAATATTATCATTATTATTATTATTATTATTATTACTATTATTATTATTATCATTATTATTATAATTATTATTATCATTATCATTATAATTATTATTATTATTATTATCATTATTATAATTATTATTATTATTATTATTATAATTATTATTATTATCATTATTATCATTATTATTATTATTATAATTATTATTATTATTATTATCATTATTATTATTATAATTATTATTATTATATTATTATTATAATTATTATTATTATTATTGTTGTTATTATCATTATTATTTATAACTTATTAAATTTAAATATCAAATTTCAATTAGTTTCATTAAATTCAAATGTTGTTCGATGATCAATTATTTTATATCATCAGCTAGTCTTCTTTGATATGCTAGGTAACCATTCTATTATTAGAACATTTCACACGAAGATAGATTTTATGAATATTCTAAAGATAAAAAAAGTTACAAATCATAACAACAAAAGAGCAATACATTATATAAAGCAATCGATCATAGAAAAGTATTTACCTGACAATATTATAAAAAAATGTTTCCACTGAACTAAAATCTCCAAGATCAACTGTCAATCACAAAAAAATATCCAACAAATGATTCATTTTTAAATAAATATCTTTAAAAAAACTGCAATTGTTGTCGGGAAAAGGTGATCAATTATGGCTTCATTGTGATTTTTTGGTTTCTATTATTCCTAATGATTGATATCATAGTTAATATTGGAAGTTTAAGTTCATTAGAAATGCTTGATAACCTATTTCATTATTCTGACTGATTCTTCGTCTTTAACTCTACCACTAAAAGAATTGTATTAGACTTCGTCCATTCGTAATGAAAATATCAAATAATAATATCCATACTGCGCATAAATGAATAACCGTAGCTTGCACGTGTAACAGAACTAAATATCTAAAAGATTATCTAAAATTATCTAAGAAATATATATGTTTTTTCATCAAAATTATCTTTGAATAAAAATGCCAGCACGATATTTGGGCATTGTAGGTCCAAAATGGACATAGATACAGAAAGCGCTTTGAAGAAAAAAAAACTTTCTTGGATGGCACTTATGCAGATGTCCAATGTTGTAACGAAAGATATATGATCACCAACACATATAGACACAGATGAGGAAAGAGAGAAGAATGTGTAGCCCATCTGGCTAGTTGTAGGATCAGGATGATTCTATATGATCCTAAAGATGATGAAGAAATATAGTGTTATCTTAGTTTTCAGTATATTCATGGTTTCACTTGGTTTGCATTAGCTTGAAAAAAAAACATTGCCTACCTGGCCCACTTTCAGAAAAATTTGCTGACTCCTGGTGTAGCAGAAAATTACTTGATCAGACAAGTTTATTTGAAATCAATTATTTCACACAAGAGTAACATCAGTGTGGAGCTGTGTCAGAAGGGCTAAACTACAATTATTTCCAATAAAATAGCACAGGGCGATTTTTGGCGTTTCTTGGTCCTTCTTAAGTGTTTTTAAATACAAACATTTTATTATGCCATCATCAGTAGCTAGTGAAAAAATGATCCAGTAATCCAAAACATTTTCTGTGGATTTGGATTTGCACCCTGGAAAGTGCTTTTAGCTAATTAGTTTTGGAAACATCACACCCCAAATACGTTTCTAGAAGGTTTCAAATCAAGGGGTGGGTATCTATATGATTATTCATCAATAGTAAAATACTTTTTGATGAGGCAATAAAAATATTTCATACTACCCCTTTTTCAACAATAGTACCCTTTTTTCTTGACCTCTGTTCAACCCATTTCCTTAACATTACGCCCCAATTTTTTCAACATTATACCTCACCTTTTAAACTTTCAGCCATTATTTACATCAGACTACCCCTTTTTTTGGAGATTAGCCCGACTTTTTTCTAGTATTAAAGCCCGTTTTTAACTTTGCCCTATAATCCCTCCATTGATATTAACCACTTTTTTCTCCTTTTCCCTTTTTTTTACAATAGCCCGAACTTTTTTCACATTAGCCAAGCATCGTTTTTTACATTAGTACTCCGCTTCTCCAAAATTAACCCAACAGTATAAAAAGTGATATTAGATTGATTTAAACGCTATCTGATATCCATTTATCTATCTTCTATCTCTTTTTGGGACAGCAATTTACTCTGCCCATTTGACGGGGTACTTAGTCTAGTATACATAATTTAGTTTCCTTTCTAGGGGCCCCCTTATCCGAAGTTTCTCTTTCAGTGGCCCTTCCTTAATGCAGTTTATCTTTCATGCTTGAAAATTTGCCGACGCAACTTTTATTTCCTCGTCCTACCTGAGCGTTGAAGCCTCCCATAATAATGTGAAATATTTTCGGGTATTTTTTGAGTAAAGAATTGTTGTAGAAGTTGACTATCTCCTGCTTGGTTGACTGTGAAGTGAGAGTGTAAACTCGAATGATGTCAAGGGTGTACCTTTATGGGGGTTGTATGGTGACAATAGCTACGCGATCTGAGATAGCTTTGAATCGTACAACATTGTCTTTGAGTTGTTCATGGTTAAGAAAGTAGATTTCGCTATTTTCCTTTCTCTTTTCCACAGCTGTATAAGAAATGTTGGCTTTTTAGTTTGATTAATTCTTTTGCAGATCTTTCCATTCTGCTAATGCTGATGATGTCCCATTTGATGTTTTCGATTTCATTTTCAAAATCGAAGGGTTTTGTTTGGGTAGTCGTTCTTGGAAAACATCATCCCCACTTAAGGCAAATTATGTGGCTTGGCCTTTTAAAACCGATCACACAGTAGGAACTTGTTTGGGCAGACACCCTTGGAGCACATTAGCCCCACCCAAAGCAAGGGATATATAAACCAATGCCTATCAGGAACGGCCGGTACAATTTTGATCGTGCATACCATGGGTAGTATTCGGCTAAGCCTTGCCACACTGGCCCATGTATGTTGGGGGTCTGGTGGATTGGTTAGAATCGATGTCAATCAGAGTTGGCTCAGAGCTTAGCACCCATTGTATCTACTCTTCATGAGATAAAATAAGGCTGTGTGCAGAGCTATAAGGGATAAAATCAGACTAATTGTTCATTCTAAATGGACTCGTCGTATTGCCGGTATGTTTATCATATACAGATATGGGTCCCACTCTGTGTTGACACATGCAAGTATTAAGTATTAAAAAAATAGATAAATAAATCGAAAGTTCACACTTAGGAGGGAGTCGTCTGTCTACGTTTTTTGTTTGTTTTCCTTCCTCTTCTCCCTCAACCCAATTTTTTGAGTTTGAATTTAAAAAAAAAAAGAGTTTGATGAGTGGTGTTAGTTTATTCATAACTCTCCTTCCACTTTTTCTAAGTTTTAATTTAGTAACAGATAACAGAGCGTTCAGTTTGATAAAGAGTTGGTAAGAAGCTAAAGATTAAGTAGAAGAGAAGTTTAGCAGAAAACCAACATAGATGATACACTCGTGGGTGAATGACGTAAATCAACCGGTAAGTTTATCGGTGAATTTTTCAGGTTGAGTTTGGAATACAATGATGTATTGATGAATTAATATAATCCGCATTGTAATGTTTCACAACTTCATTAAATTGGCGTTAAAAACGTGCACAAAATTATCAACCCCATCGCCAATAAAACGAAACAAAGGAATATAGGGGTGGGGGGGTGATAAGATTTGGATAAGTAGAAAAAGTCGAAAATCATATTTAAAATATTCGTGCTCCCCTTATCCGAATCTTAACCATTCCTTCCTGCTTTTTTTTTTCATAGCAAATTATGTTTAGTTCGACCAAACAGAAATCTTTTATTACGCTGTAGAGATTGAAACCAACTATTCAAGTTTTATTTTCAAACAAACATGATTGAATTTTGGTATGAGCAAATCATTTGCTACCATATGAAATACTTGCCAAAGAACGATCCTGACAGTCCTAGCTCCAATACAATCAGTGAAGGAGTTGTATCAAATACTCCAGAGGGGGCATTTGTCATTAAGTATTACGTAGACCACCTGAGTGTCGCTTGGGTTATGCAATTGTTCAACTGTACATCTACTTGATTTTGGAGGTCAACGCCCAACAAAAGGAAGAGAAGTATCTTATCTATTGGCCACTCCTTTTTCCAATTTTCAATTGATTACCCCCAATGTGACATGTTGGCAAGTGCCGTTGGTCATTTTACAGTTTCTATTAAGATACTAACCAGACCTGTCACTTTTTTTGTTTTTGATGTTGAATATTTATAGATTTATTGTTATTTGTTAGTTTTTCATTGGACCCCAACTTCCGCTCAAAGTCCACGATCCCCTGTATTGTTATTGTCAAATATTTGGGGAAAATTAATCTCATAGGATACTGATGACTGCAATGATAATCTGTATTATTATTTTTGTACTATTAAAATCAAATCTTATTCCTTTTGACGCACTCTCTCTTTCTCTCTCTCCATATATATATATATATATATATATATATATATATATATATATATATATATATCAAAATTTTCGTGTTTATCAATTTGTAGAATAATGCTAATGCCCCCTATGTGCTAATCATATTCGTATGCGAGACAGAACATTGAAATGAAGCCATTGTAAATGGTAACAATGGTAACAATCTCGTTAAATTTACAAGAACAGTTTTAGAAAAGCCAAGATGACAACAACATGCAAATACGAATTGGAAAAAGATTTGAAGAGAAGAAACGAGGGATTCAAATTCAAAAAAGTAGAGAATGTTACACGAAGTCTTTTTCTTCAACAAAGTATTTAGTACAGTTGAACACTGATTCACCTATCCACACTCCCATTCCGTTTCCAGGCATGTCTCCTTCGAACCTCTATCACTTACTTGATAGCTAATCCATTTCCATATCCCCACCTTCCCTAACCAAAGAGATGTATATGCTTCCGGTGTCTTTTCCCAACTGCCCAACTACAATTCTAATCTCGCTGCTGTCGGTGCCGTCATCGTGGTGTCTTTGTTTGAAGAGTCAAGCAATGAGAAGAGAGAACTACTCAGAAGCTGTACGCTGAGTGGCCAGGCGACAAAAAAAGACTGTGATTGACGTGCTGATCCCACAATCGAATCCCAATTTCTTTCTGATGCTTTCTTTTCCTCTGTTCCTTTTGCAAACATCTGTTTCACTGCACATTGTTTCATCATATCGATCTATCTAAAGCTGCTCTTATCTACCTATCAATATCATTGTTCATATCTATCTATCCAGCTATCTTTCTATCTATATATCGATCAATCTCAGTCTGCTCATATCGATCTCAATATGCTTATATCTATCCCTGTCAACACATTTCTATTCATCTATATCTCCGTCTGTTTATATCTATCTATTTATCTATCACTATATGAATCTCAGTCTGTCCGTATCTACCTATCTATATCAGTCTGCCCATCCCTATCTATCTCTGTTGTTTGAGCATTCCCTCTATGTCTCCCACAACACTGCACACCTGCCTCTCTCTCTCTCTCTCTCTCTCTCTCTCTCTCTCTTTCCGTTCCTACTTTCCGCTCTGTCTCGCCTTCATTCAAATTCTTCCCCCTTCTCTCTCTCTCTCTCGCCCTCTTCCGTTTTTCTACTCCCCGAATTCTGAAAGGAACAGAAACTATACATAGAGAGAATTTTGATGAAAACAGAATTGTGTATTTGGTTTGAAAAAATTCATCTCGATCCACGAATCGTCAAGTAAATTAAAACTTCTCGTACAATGAAATATTGAAATGACTGAGAGAGGAAAACACCACTGAGAAATTCAGAAAATGAATGCCATTTTATGAGTTAACGTTCACCATTTCATTCGTTCAGATATGTCCACCGGAGCTAAGATTAATAACGCGATTTTAGTGACTGAGTCAAACGGGTAAATATAAAAATGAAAATATTACATTGTTACACGTGAAACTTCGCTCTTTTTACATCGTATCGTTATAATGCTAGAAGTACATTTTTGAAGAGTCAGTGCATATATAATATGCAAAATAATAATTAGCAAAATGTGTTTGTCTTCTATTACGCTAAGGGACGCAATTGATGTATTAAAATAGAATTTTAAGTTCTGATGTCGTAATAAAAATGCTGAATTCAAAGAAGTATAAAAATGTAAAATGTGATAAAAACAAAAATAACAAAAATTCATTTGTCACCAGAACGCTATTCTCACAGCGCACCACAATAAGCCTTTCTTATCCAAGTTTGTAAAAATGCAATTTGCATCCTTATATTCCATATACCATCACATGTAAACTGGTCTATCACATAATAAGCAACGTGTCAGTCCATTTGTAATGTTTTAAAATATTTTTTCGTCAAAAGAGAAAGAAAAACTATAAAATGCTAAGGGGGGTAGTCCTTCTAATTTGTCTATTTGAAAATTGTTAGAACATAGGTTGGATGAAATATGCATTTCTTTGCCTTGCACTATGTAATTATACGTGTACGTAAACGTTAATGTCGTTAGTTTGCATGCACATGTGTCGGGAAACATGTCTGGATATGTATGTAACTATGCATGTCTGTTCTTTTCTCTTGCACGAATTGACAGAACCCAGAAAGGTCAAGTGTTTGACCTTTTTGGAGATAGCAGTTTTCTTATACACAGGATTTTATAGTCTTATTGGCATCCATAAAATTGATATCCACGGGCCCCAGAAGATTTCTGGATGAGATACTTTAATTACCTTTTGTTAAAGCTTCAGGATCACCCGTACGTGGAGAGGAGAGGAAAATAAATCATTTCTTATAGACAGATTCTTTTTCTTCGTTTGCAAAACAAGACCAGTTTTTCTCTCTATAATTCTGCAGTTCCATCAGACTTTCGTTCCCAACGCTAACCTTTCTGATTCTATTGTATCCATCGTTTGTTAGACATTACTTCTATCATTCCTTTCACAGCAATCTATTGGAGAACACAACGTCCTTTTTTTATCGCAGCTGTGCATTTGCAGGTTGTGATGCAACACAAATGTGTAAAAATCCTGGTCACATCAGATGACTGTTATGACTTGGAGCCTTTATTTCAAAATGTATCACCTGAACTGAGGGAATGTATACACGGCGTAACGGGGCAATGGGAGAGTGAAAACCAACAAGAACCGTCATTTAAAAGGAAACAATTGGCTTATAGGCATCAAGACGAATGAAATGACACATACATAGAGAGAGACATAGAGAGAATAAATACAATGATCATTTAGATTATTGTAATTTCATTAAATGTCGTTGGGTCAGGATCGACCACTTCTCAAATTACAATTTTAAACAATATATCAATATCGGCGACTTTTCACCTTGTTACAAATTTTTGTGTACACTTATGATAGCAGCCATCAGATCGGGGGAAAAAATCAACTCTTCGAAAGACTAAAACTCAGTCGTTTTGCATCGTGAAAAAAGTCTCTGTTTACGCAACATAATGTGTCTTTTAATCAAATTTGATAAAAAAAAATATTTCTAAGGAACATGATATTCACCATTTTTATAATTAGACGTGAAAACAGCTGCTGTTTTTATTTTATTGCCCCATCCATTATATATATTTTTTCATCAAAGTATTATGACACCTAGGAAAAGTTATTTCACGTGTTCCACCTATGCAGCTTCGTTGAATGCATTTATACGTGACACAAACACTGAAGAATGGGGGTGCTTATATGAATTTTAAATGTATGTTGAAGCCTTTGAAAACAACATGCGAAAACAAAAGTCGGACAAAAAATTGTGAGAGAAAAAATTAGGAGCTCAAATTCAGAAATAGATAAAATTTGAAAGGGGGAAATCCACAACCACAGGTAGGATTAGCATCTTGTATCGTTCATAGTTTGTCGTTCAGTCTTCCATCCTATTTGAACACTAACCCACGCATACTTCATCTAGTACCCCATCAACCTCAGCCTCAATAGCCGGCCTGTCACTTGCTGGCTGGCAAGCGATGTATTCGTTGGTGATGTCTTTCTGCCACTATACAAGTGAAATTCTCTGCTGCTGTCATCGCAGCTTCCTCGATTGAAAAAACAACTAATCAGAAGAGAGAGCTACTTTTAAGCCGTTCGCTGGTTGGCTATACAAGTCAAAATACTTCGTAAGGCTGCTATTGGTTGATCGACCCCATGACTTATTCCTGCTAAAACTAATAGTCTATTTTCCTCTGTTCAATATGGGAACACGTGTTTCTCTACAACTTCATGTTTTCTGTCTACCGAAAACAACTTTGTTTCATTCAATGTCTTCAAAATTAAGATTAGAGTTAGGGTTTAATGTTTCTTTTTGTCTCGTTTTCTATTGAGCTTTCCCTGATTCTCTATGTTACACTTCTATACCTTTATTTCCGATAGATAAGAACCAGTCAAAACGGTTTTATACCAGTCTGCTGATAGGATTGCTTCGCTTGCGGGTGATTTTTAGTGATCGGTAAATTTTGAGATAATTAGTAACTGAATTTATTGGTTAACATATTGTGGCCAATAACATTTCATTTCGTTAAGTGGCTGTTTTATTACTGACAATGTTCTGCTAACTGGTAACTACAGAGAAGTGGTGTCAAAGTCCTGTCAATTACGTTGATTTTTGTTATTTGGGTTTGATTATCCATGAATCGTTTTTATTGAACAATATTTCTGCTCCAAGCCATCAATCTTAGGATGTTGTTATCAGTTGTTAGGAAGTCTCAACTAAAACTGTCAGCATCACCATTGGTATCGTCAATTTTTAAGTGGGTTTGACTGGCTATCTATCCATGCAAGTATATTACGTACAGACCGCACCAGTTGAGCAGAATGGGCAGAAAATTTTATCATTTGCTCCTTATTAAAGCCCTTTTTCTATTTTTGTAGTTCTGTAGTTTGGGGGTTCAATTTACAATGCAAGTGTTTGCTAAATCATGTACATGATTTTGTCTGATAGTGTTCATGCTCATTCATTTTAATTCGAACCTTTTTAGTGATCATCGCCTGACAAATGGCTAAAGAAGTAACTTAAACGTTGGTTTGTTTTTTTATCAATTCTTTTAATTCATCATCCCCTACACTGCATGCTACCAAAAGACGTTGGTCACATGGCGGTTTCTATTGAGTGAATAACCTGACCTCTTTGTCATATGTTTTTTCTTTTTTATTCGCTTCTGTCTTGCTGTCAAACTCATGGTTTTATTAAGTTTTCAGCACGGATATCTTGGTTTATCTCCCTTTGGAAATTCACTTCAAAGCGGGACATCTGTTTGAAGCGTTGCTTGTGTTGGCACTAAAAACAACCTTTGAAAGATTTACAATTCATTTAACGTAAAAAAAAAAAGAATTTGATCCACCTATTCTTTGTTTTCACAGCGAATTTTCGGTCAGACAATCCAGAATAAGTTGATTTAGTTTTGTTGGTAAAGTCAGTTGATTGTGGGGAAGGGTTGGACTGAGTGGCGTAAAGGTTGGCGGCACAGTCGACAGAATCAGCCAGACAGCTACATTTCAGAAATCTTGGATGGATAAGATAGATCGATATGAACAGACTGAGATAGATAGATAGATAGATAGATAGATAGATAGATATGAACAGACTGAGATAGATAGATAGATAGATAGATAGATAGATAGATAGATAGATAGATAGATAGATAGATAGATAGATAGATATGAACAGACTGAGATAGATAGATAGATAGATAGATAGATAGATAGATAGATAGATAGATAGAGGGATAGATATGAACAGACTGAGATAGATAGATAGATAGATAGATAGATAGATATGAACAGACTGAGATAGATAGATAGATATGAACAGACTGAGATAGATAGATAGATAGATATGAACAGACTGAGATAGATAGATAGATAGATAGATAGATAGATAGATAGATAGATAGATAGATAGATAGATAGATAGATAGATAGATAGATAGATAGATGGATGGATGGATATGAACAGACTGAGATAAATTGCCTAATTAATATGAGTTGGCTGATAGATGGAGAGATAAATTGATGTGGCCAGCCTGAGACATATTGATTAATTGATATGAGCAGTCTAATGTATAAATAGATAGATATATAGAGATGAACATATTGAGATAGATAGATAGATAGATAGATAGATAGATAGATAGATAGATAGATAGATAGATATTTAAAGACTGGGATAGATAGATAGATAGATAGATTGATAGATAGATAGATAGATAGATAGATAGATAGATAGATAGATATGAACAGACTGGGATAGATTGATTGATTAATGTTGACAAACTAAGATAGATAGGTAGATATGAACATATTTAGGTAGATCGATATGAATAGGTAAAACAATAACTGAATATGAATAGATAGATAGACGGATAGATAGATAGATAGACGGATAGATAGATAGATAGACGGATAGATAGACGGATAGATAGACGGATAGATAGATGTGTAGGTACATAGAATTTTATTTGAAAGATACCTGGAGTTGCGATGAATTTACAAAAAAGCGGAAATATCAAGGATTGTATCCTGTATTAAGAATAATAATAATAGTTATGACTTACAATACGTTCTTAAGCAATACAATGACGAATAACCTTCATCCAGTCGTCAGGTGCTCAGTGTCGCTGGGCCTTCACCCAAGCCAGTCTTGTTTTTCTTCCTTGCCTCTGTTACTCTACTCACTTTCAAAAATCTACAGACAGAAGACCAAGTTAACAAAGGTTTTTTTTCTCGCAGTACTTGGACTGCATTGTGCACCACAGGCCATCCATAGATTTGCTGAGTCCTTATAAGATGCTGATCGTTGTTTTTAGCACAGTGTAACCAAGATTATGTCTTGTCTGTGAGTTGGAAAGCACTTTCGTTCGCATTTCCTGACATGCTGAGGAGATAAATTTTCACATTTATTCAGTTTCTTCTTGAATACACTTCTTGGTATTCACACCTTTTTACAATTTCATTGCAACTTAAGGAGGTATCTTCCAGATAAACTTACACTTGACAACTTTTCTTTAGGCTCAAATTGTTACCAGATCCATGAAAACAATATCAGACAAGCATACACCAAAATCAACCACAAGAATAACATTTGATTTGATTATTATAAACGAGCTTAAATGGACACACAGTTGGAAGTCTCAAAAGTTCACCTGAGGTAAAACTGCCATCCTGGGGTGGGATGCAGTCATGGTTGCATGGGATCAACCTGAGGTCACATGGGGTCAACAATGGTTTAAATTTCCCTTGTACACAATACCAAATTAACTGCAGAATCCTAAATACAGGAGATGTATTATCGTTTACATCTTTGTACTTTAAACTGGGTTCAAAAATAAAGTAAGTCAATTTTGGAAAAAGTGCACCGTAAATTTGACAGTACAATAGATAGATAGTTAGATAGATAGATAGATAGATAGATACCTTTTATTTTCAATCATATATATATATATATATATATATATATATATATATATATATATATCATATATATATATATATATATATATATATATATATATATATATATTTATATATATATACATTCGAGAGGAGCATTGATATTGAATGGCACACACGCACAAAGGTGCCTATCTTTTAACGGGAGTGATCATTTCATTGTGTTTCTCTGTTTCCTTTCCCAATCGTCGGTGGAGCAACCGAAGTGTGAAATCCAAAAATCGACCATGATACCGTGTGTCACGAGCCAAGGACTGGGTGTGGGTGGGAAGAGTTTCCCTGTCGCTTTCAATACTCAATACAATGAGCCTGATTGTCACGAACGAGTGAAAATATGTAAACAAGTTTTCAAGTAGTGGCCTCGGGCAATTGAAGTGCGTCCGTTTCAAATGCTGACGCGGATACAGTAGTGGAGGGGTTCCATGCATTGTTCTTTCTAAGCCGTATATTTGCGTGCATGCACACACGCTTTGGAACCAACGCAAAAAAAGAACTAACATGCGCACAAAAGGTCACTTATATAAAATAATATATTAATTAATGATTATATTTATAAGTATGATTGTAATATCTTGTAACTATAGGAGAGAGTTGGATCAAGCGTAAGACTGGGTAAAGTATAACACCCCGATTTTACCCAATCAAAAACATGCTTACCACCTTGGTACATACTCAGTGAGGTTCTCTGCCTGCCTAGACAAAATTAGCTCTTTGTTTGTTTTTTTTTGGAAACTCTTCAGATTTTATGACAGAATCTATCTGAGGTGAGAAAGTAAAATTTTTGATCGTATTTTTTTTTTTTGCAACTGCTCTGAGTTTTCATGCCTGCGAACCTAAATACATATCATTTCAATGCGTATTTTTTTCTTTTTTTTTTGCTAGCTGCCAATGTGACTGACATATTGTAATTCTGCTGTCTCATACCGGCGCAATGAGGTATTGCTAGTTTGACAGCAGTCGTGTCAAATGTAACGCCTGACCTTCCCCGTTTTCAGTTATGACAATTCTGGAGTGCCCTGCATGTGTAGGATGGACACACGTAGCGCGTACATCGGAAGGATCAAACTACGTCAGTTACAACCGTGAGTCAGACTGAAACCTGGTTACCATCAGTTCAGATTTTTAGTTTAACTTTTCTCGTGTGATCCGTCTGATCGGAATTTTACATTTTACATTTTAAATGATTGTCTTTGTTTTTAATGCCGAGTTAATGTATTGAAATACTTTAATTGTCTCATACGCAGTTGTTTTGCAATGTGTTACACTTAAACCCACACCAGTCGGGGGTGTGGGGGTCCGCTGTAACATCTGACTTCTAAAAATATATCTATATTGTACTCTTTATGTAATTTATGGGGACTCTTCAATGACATGACGAATTGATAGACGTGTGACTATAATGTAGCAAAATATGACTAAAGTAGTTGAAGCAATTTCAAGGTAATCCAGAACAGAGTGAAAGATGTTACACTTGTCCTCACTCTTCCGTACTTACTGACAATGATCTCTTTGCTAAAAGTTTTCGTCAACTCGTCAGTTATCTTGAAACAATTTGAAATCTACATTTGAACAAGCGAATACCTTTATTACAGGAAAATAATCGCACAGCATAACATTTTTGTGCTCATTGACTGCAATGAATGAAAGGCATAATTGGATCCATCGGTTGTGAAACACATCCCTGTTCAGACAAAGCATCATTAGTTTTAAATATTTTGATGAAGAAATAAAAACTTAGATAATCCCAAACAATCATAAATTAATCTTTAAAATGCTGCTTTGTTGTTTGTTTGTTTTCCATCAATTAAAAGATATCCGTCTTATTCTTTATTTTTTTATTGGTTCTGCTGTAAATTTCTTTGATCAAGCTTTTTACTTACCTCATTTGTCATTTCTGATGCTAGAAAGCTACGACTCAAAGGAAGAGAAAAAATGTCGGATCACATATTACTCAATTAATATTAGTCTGTAAATAAGTTATTTCACTCGCCTATTGTTGGGCGATGATTATCATAAAGTCTGAATTTTCAAAGAATAAACTTGAATGCTGCCGAACACGAATTAATGGACCAATTCAGCAAAGACTTGCGTTGCAAATAGAATCCCCATTGAAAACCTGCATAGGAGTGAATTTTTCTTTCGAGACATGGCCCTTTAGCTCCACTGATGCGACCAATACATACATAATGAGTCAGCCAGACAAAAAGCCAGATAGACCAACTAGAAAACTGAACGAACCTTTGTTTTGATGACGATTTTGGTCGATGGTCTCTAATTAAGATCGAAGAATATCGATCGGCAAAATGCGATCAAAAGAGGCGAATAATTTAATAACAAGAGACAAGACAGGAGAATACACGTCATCACCAGAATATGCCATACGCCTTTCAGGGCGTGGCTGATTATGGCTCTCAACAGCTTTGAGTTGTGCTTTGCAATGTTCTGGGGGGTACAAGGGGCGTTTCCCGTTGCCTTCTGCTCGCTTTTCAATTTAGAGGTCTTTCTTCTTGAGTTGTTGCCGCCCAAATCTAGAGAGCTTAGTCTATCCAACAATTTTACTCGTACTTGGCGGGAGAAGACATGAATTCGTGTCTTTCCCAATGGAATTAGTAAGAAGTGAATGCAAACAGCTTTAGCCGGATTTTGAACTCGGCTCGCCGATTCCATTCCATACCGTTAGGCCAACTCTGAACAAAGCCAAAAAGTCAGGTGAGATAAAATGTCGCCAGTTACTTTAGTCACGAAACGTCGTGAATTAAGATGAATTGAAATACGCTGGCAATGAAAAAATCTATAGAGCTTTTAGTTTTGAAAATACATTTTTAAAAAACCAAACGTTTTTCTTTGTTAATATTCCTCCACCTTCGTTTCCTTCTTTTTCTTCTTCTTCCTCTTTCATCTTCTTTTTATTCTTCTTTTTCTTATTATTATTATCATTATCATTATTATTTGTCTTATTATTATTGTTTTTTTTGTCTTCGTCTTCTTCTTATCCTTCTTCTTCTTCTTCTTCTTCTTCTTCTTCTTCTTCTTCTTTCTTCTTCTTCTTCTTCTTCTTCTTCTTCTTTCTTCTTCTTCTTCTTCTTCTTCTTCTTCTTCTTTAAGTTATTTACTTCAGTAACTTTTCAAATTTTCATTTACAAAACTTTGGGAAAGAGTTGTTCCTACATGCAAATCAATCGATTCCAGCACTGAATAAAACTTGAGTGCACAAACCTGTCAACGCCATAGCCTGACTAGAACTGAATGGAAAATCAGTTCATTTATTGCTACGATGCCAGGGAGGTGGGTGTAACTGTGCAAGTTTTGACTTCCGATATTTTATGAATATCCATCGATCGAGAGAAAATTCCTGGATCCGCTTAATATTTTGATTAATTCTTCCTCAAATCACAGCCCATTCTTCCACAAAATTTCTTTGAAATCAAGATTTTTTTAGAGACGATGTGTACTTGAATAACACATTTCGATCAAATTTCCATGGGGTTGAAAGAGGATTAAAGGACAAGGCATGAACCTGCATTGGTCCTTACTAAGTTCAGCTAAGCCTGGCACAAGACAACAAATGTGGAGTAAAACTCACTGTAGTAACAAGTGGTTTGTGACACTAGCTTGTTAACCCTAACTCTTTGTAAGGCATACAGTACGTATTCAGAGACGTAATCTCGTGGAAACGCGTGGGAATTTACCGAAATGTTACTCCAAATCGGCGAAAATGCCTGATTAGCGAAATCTACTTATTTTTTTTTGGGGGGGGGGAAGGTTTTACTTTGATTGCATAAACTTTTCATCTTAAAAATCATTGCTGTAAATCCTGGTTTAGATAAGATAAACTTTTGATCAAATCAAAACGGTGTATGAAAATATTAGAATTCCACCAAGTAGGCAATTTCTCTGATTCGATACAACATATAACTCCCTCATTTGAACTGATAAGAAAAATTAACCAGTATTTGTCCAAATAACCACTCGATATGGCCTCAAAACGTCTCTGAAATCGGCAAAGCCACCCCATGCCGTGACCAGGCAACCCTGTGTGGCCTCGTTTCTTTCTTTGGCACTGCACCACTAGATGTATGTGCAGTCCTTTCACTTTATTGGCCACAATATCTTGCAAGACTTCACATTTTTCATACAGTGTTATGGTTGATAAGTTATGATTGAGTGCAGGGGTCAATAAACGTTTTTGGGGGGTCGGATCAAATTAGAAATCGTTTTATATCTTGCGGAAATAGAAATGGAAAAATGATTGTGTACACAAGCTTGTTTGAAAGGGTTTAGTGGGTATTATACACAAGCCCTCGAGTTTAAATACTATTATTTTTTTTTATTTAAGAAAAGAAAACACACAAAATCAAATAAATATACCAATCACACACGTGTGCAAGTACGCGAACTTACACACATACGATACGAGAACACTCTCAAAACAGACAAAGACAAATCCTATTCACAGAAACACGCGGCCACTCAAAGCCAGAACACGGACATATCAAACAACTTAATCCATGATATTCCTACTTAAGAACTAAGACAAAAAAAGGTCATATGTCACTCCACACTTCCTGTGCATAACTGTATCAAAAGATACTCCAAGCCTGACCACCTAATATCTACATCCGAGCTTTCTGATATTCCTCCTCTTTTTATTTCTCCACAACCAACACTTTTCCTGACTTTCATTTTAGTTTATTCCTCAGTACTTTCAACAGTTTTACTGGAAAGCATGCAACGTGCACGTGAAAGAATCATGCTCAACCCTACATGGAGAGATCTCAAGACAGCACAGTATATTAGGGAGAAAACAGGAGTCTGAGACATCATAGAATCTATTAGAAAACCCAAATGGCAATGAGCAGGTCATGTTGCGAGAATGGCAGACAACTGATGGACATCATGACTCACAACATAGATCCCCAGAGACCACATGCGAAACCGAGGTCGACAGAATAAAAGATAGGGAGATGAACTTGACAAATCTAAAAAATACTGGCTCTATGATTGATAAGTGTGGTGGATACTGGGGAAGGTCCATGTCCAACGACGGACGATAAAAAAAAAACTGATGAAGAAACGCCCAAGCGAGGAACATATAAGAACATTATCTACTCCACAAGTCCTCGTTATCTTTTACAAGGAATAATAACCATTTTCTAGACTTTCCAGACTTTAAAAGAATGATGATGATGATGATGATGATGATGATGATGATGATGATGATGATGAAGAAACATTTCTGAGGCCCCCGGTTGAGACACGGCGAAATCCTGATATTGATAAACGTTTTGGAGATTTAAAGGACCATTTTCTAAATCTTCCACTTAGCTGAATTACAACAATCATTATCGGAGTATATACTTGCATAGAATTCTGTGTATTGTCAATGAATGAGGACAATGACATTTTCGTGAAGGAGGGGAAGTATTGTTTAATTGTGGTTCAATTTTTGCGTATAACAGCAAGAACACGTTGTGTTGAATCATTTTTAGCTGTGAAATATTGATTCAGGAGAGGCCCCTACAAAGATGTGACTTTTGCTCTTCCTTTCGTTACTGAGATCTATTGTTTACAAACCAAAGATAGATGAGAGAAACAATGAAATTTTGTACGCAACGTCAAATATTCAATAAAGTCGGCGGGCCAAATGAAATAAAGTCATAGGTTGGATGAAATGAGGCTGCAGGTCGGATGAAATTAGCCCGCGGGCCGTAGTTTGCCGATCCCTCATTAAGAGTTTAGCTATTCTCTACTTATTGATTACTGGGCTTGGGGATTTTATAGCTGCAACCAATCACTCTATGGTATTCTCACGATTATTCATTGCCGTGGTTTCGAGCCAATTGGCCATCCGCCCAAGAAGTGCCCCACCCAGAGTACAGGTAAATAAATCAACTTCAAGATTTACCTCGGTTATTCGATTATTATTGATTACTAGCAATCATCAATTTATTCAACTTCAAACCTCCCATACTTTATATTCAGCCACTTTTCGTACTGCCCTTTCTCTTCCAAATTCAATTTCTACTTTCATTCAAGCGATTATGAAAGACGGGAACAGAGACTAAATAGAAAAAGTATTCCCCTGCTTTTCAATTTAAACCGTCAATCAAAACTGTCAGCGTAGATTTCTTGAGTTTTTAAATGATTTTTGCTGGCTTGCTGGCTATCGATCTATCTATCTATCTATTTATATGCCATGCGTGCAGACCACACCCACAGAGCTGGAGGGCCCAAAATTCAAGCATTTACTCCTTAAAACATTTTATTTTTAATAAGGGGTTCAATTTGCAATGTAAATATATACTAAAATGCTCCCTTCATGCTTGTATTCCCTTAGTATCTGGATTGTTTTGAGATCCATTTTTCAAACTTGACCATTGATAATCCTTTTTTTCCTATTTTTTGATTGCTCACCCCAAATACAATATGCAGCCAATTATCACCTAACGGGTTTTATCAAGCAACTAACCAGACCTACTTTTCACACTTTTTACATTTTTATAAGATCTTAGATTATGTAACAATGAAATTTATCTATTAAATAAGAAAAAAACATTTTCCATATGCCACAAAAGTTGAAATTAATTATCCAGGCTAAAAATGTTCGCAAAATGCAATTCAATTAACGGAAAGTTTGATGCGGAAGTTATCAAGTATAAATTTATATCGTGTATGTCAATGTGTGTATGTGTGCAGCAGCGTGTGTGCGTTTTTGTGTGAGTTTACATATGCATTGTGAGTATGTGTATGTATGTACGTGTGTGTTTGAGTGCTTGTGTGTGCTTATCTTCATATGTAAGTTTGTGTGTATATCTATTTATGTGTTTGTATTTGTGTTCAAGTGAGCGTGTGTGTGTTTATTGATGTGTTTGTGTGCGTGTATATGCGTAACTATGTGCGTATATGTATGTGTGTATGTGTTAGTGTTTCTCTAGACCAGAGGGAAAGGCGAGAATTGACTTCGTATAATCGAATTGTTTACTTTTAGGGCAAAGGAATCATCATTATCGGTCATTGAACGTCCGTCGTTGGACAGAGACCTTCCAAAAGATTCACCACATCACTCGATTGCGGGCATCGTTGTGCTAATACCTCCTGAACCTCGTCACGTTATCTCATTTTTACAGTTCACAATATCGCATGTGATCTCTGGGGGATCCACTTCGTGAGGCGTGATGTCCAACGGTTGTCCGACATTCTAGCCACATGACCAGCCCATTGCCATTCGAGTTTTCTAATGGATTCTATGTCTTTTATCTAATATATTGTGCTGTCTTGTGATCTCTCCATGTGAAGTTGAGCGAGATTCTCTTCTGTGCGCGTTGCATGGTTCTCAGTGTGATTTGGTTGAATTGAAATTGTGTCTGTGTAATTGCTTCTACCAATTCTGTCACACCTTTGGTTCAAAAAGACGGATACTGTCAAGTTTTTTAAAACCCTAATTCACTTGTTATTTAGTCAGTTATTTTCTTAATTGTTTACGTGTTCACCATTTCTTCATGGGGATGGAAAATATCCTGAAAGCCTTTAGAAACCATCAACCAAAACTGTCAACACAGGTTAGGAACCAACTGTATTTACACTATTTGTTTGTTTGGGTCATTTGTTTTTGGTGATCATCCCTAGCACGACGTGCTGCAAAAAAAAACTTTGTTCATGTGACGGTTTTTAACGTTTGACCAACCAAAACAGTTTTCTTCTTTTTTTTCTGCAAGAGTGAAAGACCCACAGTGAAGTCAGACACCAAAGTTCATCTTCTTTGATAAGGAGAGAAAACAAATAAATCTTCAAAAATATTCACGTAAAAAAGAAGAAACATGGCAAAAAAAGCTCTTAAAGTTTGACCTGTTCGTGGGAGAAGACGCACTAAAATCATATTTCATGGAAATCTGCGATTTTTTTAGAGATTGTCAAACGAGGCTATCAACATACATTTCTTCAGTTTTTAAGCTGGTCTGACTGATTATGTATCACGCATAGAGGCCGCACCTTTGAACTAAAAGGCTGAAAATTTCAACTTTTGACTCTCTATCATGTCTACGAAAAAAACGTTTATGTTTTTTATCCCCCCTCCCCAATGTAAGTTTATGATAAATTGGTCCGTCAGTTTGTGTTAGGCTTGTTTTTTGAAAATCCAGGCCTTCATAGCGATAACTTTCAGAAGAGGAGGGAGCGGTGTCTTATTCGTTGATCATCCAGTTTTCCAATGTTTTAATTGATCAGCTCAACAAGGCATGCATATGATTAACTTTATTTAATGACTAACCAGGCCTCTCTTCTTCTTTTTTTAATCCTTCACTTGCACTCAAAATGTTGGGTGGGGGCTGAATTACTTTCGCCTTTCCGCTTCCACTCTCCTTTATTTCGCTTTAATAATCTACTAGAATCCACTTTCGGTTTGTCAGGTCCTTTGAAGTTTCGGACATGGGCCTCATTTTCCCTAGATAAAGAGAAATGGTTGGGGATGATAGGCCTCACACTGCCACACCAGTTTATGACTTTCTTGAAGTGGGAAACAGATGGATATATACATTCCCTATGGACCAGTCCTATTCTACGTGCCGTTACTCACTTAAGCGCTCAAAAATTGGTATAGTCACCTATGGAGGTGAAACTTGGAACGTAACCAAAGGATTGACTCTCCAACTGAGAATCTGGCAATGTGTACAGGCAAGAATCATGTTCCACATCACATGGAGAGATCACAAGACAACACAGTACATTAAAAAAACAGGAGTCAGATATCTTAGAATACTTTAGAAAACCCAAATGATAACGGGTAGGTCATGTTGCTAGAATGTAAGGCAACCCCTGAATATAACTACTCACACAGAGGTTTCCCAGATATTACATACATAAGTTTAGAAAATGATGACTCTGCAGATCCAAGGTCTTGTAATTCAATCCTTTGAGAACAGAAAATCCTTGGTGTTTTGAGTTCGTCTCTCAGTAATATCTGTATTTGTCAAAAACGATGGAAATTTAATTAAGAGAAATAATTGCAGCGAATATGAAAAAGTCAAAAAAGTCATGAAACAATTGAGCTCTTGTTGCCTACATGTTCTCCTGTCGTTATGCAAGAAAGAGACAGAAACGGCTGCATTATTTCGAGTATAACTCTTCCCAAGTGAATTGAGAAAAAGGGCAAGTTATTTATGAAAACTGAACAAGACGGTTGCATTTCCTGAAGGAACTGCAAGTATGATTGCACTGTTGTGGTCGATCGTTGGATGACATGGCGTGATGCAGCCTTTTGTGGAGAGAGTATTACATATTCTAGTAATCTTTTCCATAGTCGTACGACTCCATTGCTAAAAATATTCTATATTCAATCTGGGGATATTGTATGGTATATATAAAGCCATGAGGTGTGCAGGGGAGGTGTCTATTTAAAATGCATGGATCCGCCCTAAAAAGTAAACCGTTCTTTCTTCAGTGCATCGTCCAAATTTCCATATAATCGAATTGGATTTCATTTGGAACTTTTGGTGATATTGTGTTGAGTTGTTCAAATGTTGAATGTGATTGTGTGTATTTGAAATTTTATGACTACTTTTTACCTTCATCTGAATTCATTAGTTGCAACTTGTACTCAAACTGATTGTCCGTGAATAAAAAATGTGTTTAAAAGAAGTGAAACTATCAGGATGTAAGTAAACATGGCTGACAATCGGAATGAAGGATAGATTTAAGCGTGTTATTTGAACTTCCATTTTCCGGTTGAGCCTTGGTTGGTGAATTAGTAGAGCAGTCCGATGTTTCCCGTTGAGAATGAGCGTTCGAATAGCCCCTAAAGCTTTATGTTCCAATCACTGCTTGAGGGAAGATCGGTCTAAGTAAAGTTCATGATAGAAAGCAAGTATTAGATTTAGAGGAAAGTAATAAATAGTCATTTAAAATAAAGCTTTTTACAGAATTTCATTCAATATAATGATGTTTTTACAAATATATAATTGTTCATATTTTATATAGAATATGTAAATATTACTGATGATATTTATTGATGAAATACTACCTGGATTACCAAAGAGAAGAACCAGTTTATTGTTAATTGGCGGGAATCAAATTGGTGTTATTGTCAATTGGTGTAAATTGAAGCGGCGTCACTGTCAATTGGCGGGAATTGAACCCGCTCTATTCTCAGTTGGCGGATCTTGAACCCACTTAATTGTCAATTATGGAAATTGAACTAGCTTTATTGTCAACTGGCGTAAATCAAAACGGCGTTATTGTCTATTGGCGGAAATTGAACCGGCGTTATCGTTTATCAGCGGAAATCGAAGCAGCATACAAGGAGAGCCCACAAATCAATGGCGCGTATTTTGAGAGAAAGATCTTGATTTGTATTCAGTAGTCAAAGATCTCATTCCAGAAGTTAATAACATCAGAGTTACGACCGAATAGCATTGGATTCATCCAATTAAACAATGTCTCGTCTGGTCAGTACATAGATGGGTGACTAACTGGTGCCACACGAAGCTAGGGATCATACAGGGAGCCTTCCGTGGCGTTCCCGTTATTCTTCCTACGGAGGAAACTGATCTCTACAAAACGGTCAATAATGCAAGCACCCCCCCTGCCTTGCCTTACTTCACCAATCACTAAATCCTCTGACTGGCCTGGCTGTGAACTACAAGAAATAAATGAATGAATCGATATAATTGCCCTTTTCCTGGTGGACGTGGTCAGGGTGTCAGGGAAATTATGTTGGTGGTTGGAGTCACAGTCTATTTAAAGATCATTATCTCACTATCAGAGAAAACAGGAGAGGAAAGTGAATCGATTTGAATAAAGAAGCAGTTATTGTAAGGATCCTTGATCTCGATTTGTATGCAATGCTCAAAGATTACATTTCAGAAGTTAATAACGTCGGACAACATTTGCCGTTACCAAAATTACCTTACTAGGAAATTGACACTTGTTTCCATGAATAAACTGGTTTATTTGTGTTTGCTTGACTTTCCATTGTCTTTTCTTTTTATTTTTGTCCCCAGTGGGGAAAAAATCGCCGACGACTATCATTCGCTATGGGTGTCTGTTGTCGCTATTGTTGTCATTGACGTCGTGTCATTTGTTCTCAATTAGATAACTTCGAAATTTCTTGAAATGCTAGGCATGTAGGGAGATCCTATCGGGGTCAGGGGTGACTATAAACGATCCAACATTTCGTTTCCATTTTATAAGCGAAAGCGTTGTTTTTGTTTACAATTAGGGAAATTTCGTAGAGCTTGAAAGATTTTGCTGAAATTCGGCAATGATGTTGGCAAATCTCTAAGAAATGGAAAATGTTGAGTTATGGTCGATTCGATTTTTTTCAATATTTTATATTTAATCAACATTATGTGACATGAACAAAATATTAAGTTTTGCAATTGCTGAGCCGATTAAAATGAAAATTACTAAAACTATAAAACTTCTTTTAGAATATTAGGGTTTGAATGAAAAAAGTTGGACAATGTGCTAATAAGCAACTAATTGTCACCCTCTTTCTTTCTCTCTCTCTCTCTCTCTCTCTCTCTCTATATATATATATATATATATATATATATATATATATATATCAACCATTTAACTTTAGTAAAACAAATGTCGTGTACAACAAACATGTTGGGGACAAAAAGACAACGATGGAAATGAAGTCATCAAAAGGTGAAGTAATCAAGCAAGGAATCACACTAGATTGTCAAACTTTCGGTAGAGCAAGCTCAACTTTCAAAAACAAAAAAAATCCCACTAGTCCTAAAAAGGGGAGTTTACAACCGCTGTATCCTACTGATAGTTACCTATGGAGCTGAAACATGGAATCTAACCAAATGATTGACCCTCAAACTGAGAACCATGCAACGTGCACATGAGAGAATCATAAGACAGCACAATACATCAGAGGAAAAACAGGAGCCAGAGATATCATAGAAACTTAGAAAACTCAGATGGCAATGGGCTGGACATGTTGCAAAAATGTCAGACAACCGGTGGGCATCACTACTCACAACGGGGATCCCCAGAGATCGTATGCAAAACTGTGGCCGACAAAATTTCTTAGTGATAACCCTGTTACACGATAGGCATTTTTGTAGTGTGAGCAAGTACGACCCAAAGTATGATTCAGGTGTCAGATGACCTGGACTAGATCGACACAAAGGAGTCAGTACCAGCAAAAGACAATAGTATATCTCACATCGGAAGATTAAGTTTGGTTTACATAAAACAATTTTACTACACCATAATCATTTATTGATGATAAGGTCCAACTTTCAACCCCCTCAACATGCTTATAGAATGTCCGGGGACTGACTTTGCGCCGGCCCTACTGCCTCACATGAGTAGGGCCAGATTTTGGTATTCCATTCTCACGAAAGGTAAGTTTGCCGAGCAACTCCAGATCCATAGACATTCAAACCTTCTCCTGTTCTGAAAATAAAGATAAGCAGCCAAAGGTGTCTAACCAAAAATTCATCCAATTATCTCTTACCCTATCGTCAACCTTTTGGGAAAATTTCAATTAAAGTTCTCGGAGATATTGTGTGGACATATAGCTACGATACACTGAAATAAATCCTAAAGTTTGATCAATTCATATTCAGACAATGGCCCACCCTTCCAGAAAATGTCATTGAAATTCATTGAGAAATTTTAGATATACTTTACAGACAGATGGATGAATAGACAGATAGATGGACGCCACACGAACGTATACCTTTTGCATTTTTTTCTTGAAAATAGTCTACATCTTTGGCGGGAGTAACGAAGTTTTTTGTGAAAATGATGCCAAAATACTTGACAAAGCATGTGCTCTCCAAAGACAGAAAATATAAAGAAATCTCGAAAACATTATTGTACTTGTAATCATTTCTCTTGATATTTCCTTTGCAAATGAAATCAGTCAACTGCTCAGAATACATACAGTTTTTTAAGAAGGGAAACCAGACAAAGATTTTAATTCTGTTAGATGATACATTCATCTATTACAATCGGTTGTTATAAATCTATCTTGGTTTGTTCATACTCATCAATCTATATATCTCAGTCTCTTTAGATCTATCCATCTATTTATCTATCTATCTGCACACACACACACACACTCATTCATATATATATATATATATATATATAAGTTGAACAAGGGTAATAACAGGCTAAGGTGAAGTTTTTCCTATGGGTCTAGGTGACTTTGAAGCTTCCATTATTGAATGTTTCTAAGATGTGGGTGTGAGGATATTAATGGTAGGAGTTGTGTGTATTAGTGTTCTGTGTGGTGAGGGTTGTTCAGTTTAGTGTTTTGATGGTGTGTAGTAGTGTTTTAGTAAGTTTTCTAAACTGCTTACTAGTGTTGGAATCAGGTTTTCTAACTCCCCTTCCATATTTAGTGGTAGGGGGCTTTCCTCATTTTTTGGTAGAGTGTGTGTGTGAGTTGATGTAGGGGTTACCTGCTGGTCAGGGTGTTTGCTTGGGTCTTCAGGATGCTTTCCAAGGGTCAATGTGATGGGTTGAGGGAGGATGCTACTCTTAGGGCTTTCCTCTTGCAGGGTATGAGGGGTAGTAGGTCTGAGGCCCTTATGGAGTATAGTTTTCTTGTTTCTATTATCTGTATGCTGGTTTTTGTAGTTGTGTTTGTTCATATAGCTGTGTCTGTTCACAATATTGGTGTCAGTAATATTAGAATTTGTGTAGGTGTTTCTGTTATGTTTGTTCATATGTGTGTGTCTGTTATAGGTGTTAGTATTGTTAGTGCTAGTGTAGGTGTTTTTGTTTTGTTTGTTCGTATGCGTGTGTCTATTTCTATCGTTGTTCGTGTGGGTATGGATGATGTTTTTGTCAGTATTGGTGATTCTTATATATATATATATATATATGTTGTGAACAATAGGAACAATGTATATATATATATATATATATATATATATATATATATATATATGTATATAATGTGAACAATAGGAAGTGGGGCTGACTCAGGAGTACTTCCAACACAGAATGATGCTCTCTGGTGGATTAGGAATGTATATGATAAATAAAGGTATCGTTTAAATTCAACCTCACTGATCGTCCAGTTCCGTGGAGTAGAGAGAGGATACCAGCCTCCAGGTCTGAAGTGAAGGTTTCAATCCTGTCTTGTGGTACTGGATGGGATAATGGATAGTCTATAGCCATACTGAAGGGTTGTAATACAACGAAACAGCTGTCTGTGGATGACACAATAATTAACGCAACCTGATTCAAAGTTGAGCACTCTCTAAGTGAGGTAACTCGTTCATTGTAATGCAATGCTCTTCCAACATGGACTGGAGCACTCTGGTGGATGATGAATATATACGATAAATAAATATGTTGCTTAAATTCAATCTCACTGACCGTCCAGTTCCGTGGTCTGAAGCTAAGGTTTCGATCCTGCCTCGTAGTACTGGATGGGACAATGGATAGTCTATAGCCACACTGAAGAGTAGTAATACAACGAAACAGGTGTCTGTGGATGACAATATATATATATATATATATATATATATATATATGTCTGTGTGTGAATGTGTGTGTCTGTTCATATCTATCTATCTATCGCAGTCTGTTCGTATTTATTTTAGTCTGTCCATTCTATTTCAGGCTATCCATATCGATCTCTTTCTAGCTTGGATAACTCTTTTTTGGAGGGTAACAGTAAGCAATCTGTAAATCTCATTTGTGCAGATTTGTCTATTTGTCTCTCTGCAAGGTCTCCTCAGTGACTGTGAAAGTTAAGTGCAGCTCTCCTGCACCTGTAATCGACATTTGTACCCAGAGAAGAAATCTACGATTCCACATCCCCCTCTCTCTGTCCTCCTTTGCTTCTTTTTCTCCCTACTCCTCTTTTTCTACCAGCTTTTCTCCTTTCCCTCTTTATATTCCGCTTCTTTCTCTCCTCTCCTCTCCTCTCCTCTCCTCCCACTTCTATCCAACCCTCCCCATCCAGTATAGCATATGGCACCCGAAAAAAAAACAAAGCAGCTTTATCCAACGAGCTGACCTTTATAAAAATTGTCAATTGGCCGCTCGGGTGATTCCACCGAGAGCCATGACCAGAAACTGCCATTAATTTACGTAATGGAGGAAAAAGACAACGACAATAATGTTCATTCACTAATTGAAGGCCTCTCTACTTGCAATGATCACCGCCAGCTCTTAAAAAGATCCTTAACGAGCCTGAAATGACAGATTGGAGAGTAGGATTAACAGAAACTGTCAATCAATACTGTCAACATAGGTTTCCCCCGTTTTCAACAGATTCTCGCTAATTGGCTGGTTATGTATGCTTTACGAATTTACGTCGGACCAATGGAGCTAGGAGGCTTGAACATAAAACATTTACTCCTTACTATGTCTAGAAAAAAAAATTTGTCTTTGCTCTTTCCAAAATTCCCCTTAAAATAAGTTTTTAGGGTAGGGATCAATTTACAATGAAAGTTTATGCTAAATCTGTCGCCTAGTTTGTTTCCCACTGCGTTCATGCTTCTTATTAGTTCGTTTTTATTTCCTTGAAAATTTGGATCTTTTTTTGACCAACTGAAGGAGAAAGAAGTATCTAATTTATTGATCGCCCTTTTTCCATCTATTAATTGTTTACCCTAAAACTGCATACAGCCAAAAAAGGTGGTCACATTACAGTTTCTAATAAATGACTAACCAGACATGTTTCATTATTTTTATACGGCTATAAGAACGGCCATTAATGATGTAATAGGGGGGGAACAAGCCTGAAAATCAAAATATAAATGTGCTTGTTCGATCCCACAGATTGACGTCCATATAATCGTACATGAATTCTCTATCGGGCATTGTCTGACCAAAAGAAAAAGAGAGAAAACGATAGAAAGAGAGGGAGAAAACGAGAGGTGGTGGGAATGTCAGTCAGTCTGTCAGTCAGTGACGGATATCAGTCCTGGAGATGCTCACTTATCTAGAAAAAAAAAGACGTGTTCCACTTTAGATTGTTCTCGACACTTTTAGATGCTTAAAGAGTCTGGAATGACACATTGAAGAAAGATTATTTTGAAATGTTGTCAACGGATATCTTGGAATTCTTTCAAAAAAAGGACATTTTTGAATTTTTATCATTTGGCATACGCTTAAAGGGTTTCGTTTGTCAATTCTTATTATCAAATCAGTTTCACCCGTGTGGTCAAAAATGACGGCCTACATGAAATATATGGATATTCACATGGCATTTTATATACGTGGATAATGGAGATTTGCATTAGAGTGACGTTGGAGGAAAGTGTTCTGTTGACCACGAACAGACGTTCATTCTTTTGTCTTTGTTTTGATTCAGCATTTTTAATATGTCATCAAGACATGAAATTCTACTTCATGACCTCATCATGTGGTGACCTCCCATAATTCGAAACATGTAAAGTAACCAAACAAGCTGAGAACCAATAAAAAAAATAACACTTACACATTGGAAGAGCAATGCCACAGATGACTCTAAGAGATAAAAAAGATCGACATTGATCAGAGGAAAGACTAAAATGAAGGATATTGTATAAAAAATCAAGCAAGAAGAATGGAGATGGACAGTACTCTAGACAAGAAGGGATGACAACAGATGGAACAAAGGCTAACTGATTGGTGCCTATGGGCCATTAAACAATGTAGGAAAAGTTCAAACAAAAGATGAAAGGAATCCCCTTGGGACCCTGCAAATGTATCCCTCTTTAGGGATCGGCATCAGCAACCTAATCGTGCTCTCCTTAATTTTGTCCGCAATCTCTCTTTCAGTGTCACTTTCAATGTTGAAAAGCGATGTGACACAGCTCAATTTGATGAGGTATCACTGTCGACTGAGTAACCTCACAGTAGAGTTCACAGAAGTGCAGCAAAAATTCCTTCTGATTGATTGCAAAGTTACATTGGGGACACGTCACTGGTTATTGAAGTATTTAAAAACAGCCGGATATAGACCTCATATATATACATATAGGTAGTTATATATGAAGGTGAACCATTGTTATACACCAAATTCTCGCATGTAATCGATATATATATATATATATATATATATATATATATATATATATATATATATATATATATATTCACAAGCCCTTAGAATTAAAAGAATTTGCTTTACAGATAGTAAACTCAACAGACATAACCATAACCAAGAACAATATTTCACCCAAAAGTCAAATAAAATTTAAAAAAGCAACTAGAATACCCAGGGATGAAACACTTAAGCTCTCCTACAAAAATAAACCTGACTGCATACCACTTATAACCACCTTCAACAACACACTCCCACCTTCAGCGCACATTATCAATAGGAGATGGAACATCCTCATTATTAAAACAGATCGAACATTCACAGACCCATATGTCCTAGCTTACCGCAGACCCCAAAACATCAAAGACATGATTAGAAATAACAATATCATAAATAATGAAGTCTCACGCAAAAATTTATCCTAGAACCGCTAAATTCTGTAAAACCATGCGACATAAGAAATAATCTATGTTGCAACCACCTTAAGTACACCAACACCTTCACAAGCACTACCACCAAAGAGAGTTACCACATATACATTAGAACTAACTGTCGTAGTAAAAACATATACCTTCTAGAGTGCAATAGATGTAAGTTACAATACATAGGCAAGTCTGAGTGGCAATTTAATATTAGACTCAACAATTACAGACACAAGATTAAATCACAAGACAATAGCAGCCCACTTCCTGTAGAACTATACTTTCGCACACCCAGCCACAATTTTGCCACGGACGCTAGTTTTACTATCATTGAAAAAATAGAAAAAAATAGTCCAATTAACATAAGTAAAGTTCTAGAAAGACATGAGGATATGTGGTTCAACAAACTCAAAACCCTTTATCCTAATGGATTAAACACCAAACTTAATAACCCAAATCACACAGATCTCTAATTCACAAAACTCCAACTAACAATAACCTCACACCCACATCTTACACCCCCCCAGATACATTCAATACAGGGAACTTTAAAGTCACTCGGACCCATAGCAAAATCCACCTTAGCCTGTCACATCACTTGTCCAAATAATAGCCAACATATTTCAGATGACTTGTAAGGTTGAAACCTATGTAGTTCCTTAACCTCATCATCCTTCCATTTACACTATCCCTAACATACCCCAAAAATCTAACTCCACATTACTTCCCTCCTACTCTGACACATTTTGCCCTCTCTGAGATCAACTGCTGCTGCTTCAACATAGACTTCATCACTCGTTGGACTTTCTCTCACTCATTAGGATGCCTCCAGCAGCCTGGATACAATTTTTTACTTACAAGGCAAAGCTCCTGATGGTGGACTCAGGTTCCACATCAAACTTATAATCCTTAAAAGCACATACTCACACAGCACACACAATTGAAGATGGGAATACATCCCGAAACATGTCTGGACCATTAACAAAAAAAAAACATCTATACATAGATAAATCTTACTTCAAAATACTCCACTCTCGAGTCTGTCTCACTCTTTACAGTTCATATATATATATATATATATATATATATATATATATATATATATATATATATATATATATATATATATATATATATATATATATATAATCAAATTCAGTAAAAATATGATTTCCCCAAAAATGAATCTTAACATATTTTATATATTCAATTATCTAACTCTATTATATTGAGTATTATATTTTTCAAGACAACAATAAACTACAGAACGAACGTTATACAGTTTTATTCTTGGAACCTAGTGAAAAAACTTGCAAACGAGAAAAATTTACAAAAACGTCGTGTCAACAAAAATTGTCCCTCATGTCTAATATATATATATATATATATATATATATATATATATATATATATATATATATATGCAAATATATATATGCATGTGTATGCGTGCATACGTGTATGTGTGTATGTGTTTGTGTAATTTATCAGCGCGTTTATTTCTCAAAAAATATTTTTCTTCTAATACGCTGTGAATTGGTCTTTTTTCCTCTTCTTAAAAACCTTTTCATCAAATATAATAACAAGCGTAGCCTTTTATCGCAATTTTTGTGTGCGAATATATTGCTTTTCCCAGACACGGTTTTATCTATCAATTACATGAACACAAATGTTCTATTATTTCTGACGAATGAATGAAAACTTTTTCCCTTCATCAATATTTGCCGATCTTTTCTCATCATTTGCTGCAATCTAAAAACGCTTGTATTTACACCAGCATCTGTCTTCTGGTGTCCGTTGTTGGACATGGACCTTCCAAAAGATTCACCAAACCACTCTATAATGGACGTCGCAGGGCCGATACTTTCTGATTTTTTCTATTTGGTCACGAGTATGATTCTCTCCTGTTCACGTTGCATGGTTCTCAGTTCGAGGGTTAATATTTTGGTTAGGTTCCATGTTACAGCCCCATAGGTGACTAGCAGGAGGATGCATTGGTTGTATACCCTCCTTTTTAGGACGAATGGGACTTTCTTGTTCTAAAAAGGCTGAGCTTTCTCTACTGACTGCTTGCTTGATTGCTTCTATTTTAGAGGATTTCATTGAGATTCGCTCTCCTAGATAGATTTAGTGGTCAACTTAATTCAACTCTGCGTTTTAAATGTTGATTGTTGTGTGTTTGTCTTCAACATATTTGTTTGAGATGGCATTTGTTAATCTGAAGTTTGTGTAGAGACCAACATTCTTCGTTGATTTCATCCAGCATTTTTTGAAGATCATGAAGGTTCTCAGCAAAAAAGACGATGTCGTCTGCAAATCTGAGGTTGTTTAGGTGTTCGCCGACTATTCTGATTCCTTTATTTTCCCAATCTAAATTTCTGAACGTCATCACTTGGCAGACTCTGGAGAATGTGAGTGATTTGGTATCACCTTGTCTTACCCCTTTTATCTTGCTGAAATCATTCAAAGTTTTCATGTAGAAATTTTTTGGATCCATACCGAAATTCAATCACTCTCCCATAGCCCATTTCACAACCTTCTGCAAAACTTCATGAAATTCATTGATAAGTTTAGGGTACATTAAGTGGCCCTAAAGTGAAGAATCCATTTATAGAGTACGTATAACACAAAACTGGACCCTCCTCGTATGTTTAAAGAATGGGTAGAGGGATCCTGGTTTCCTGGAAGCCTGTCATCGTTTTATTTTCGCCTATAGAGTTACGTCTAATTCTGTTTTGAGTATTCGGCGCACATTTAATTTTAACGGACATCAGAATTGTACGGTACCGTGTAGGCTAGTATCAATATCAATGCTCCTCTTGGACGACCAGCTTAGTCTTTTATTGCAATTCTGTTGCGTGGATATTGATTTTCACAGGAACAAGTTTATTTATCTCTTCCATAAAAACACTATTTCCAATTATTTCTAATGGATGAATAGAAACTTCTACCTTTCTTCCATACTTGATAATTTTTTTCCTATTTCGTAATGCCTTTATCTTCAAACCATTCGATTAATTTATTTATTCATTTATTAGAAACCGTGAACCAACAGCGTGGCCACATAAGTTTCTTCAGTTTTCAAGTTGGTCTGGCTGGCTTCAAAGCTGGCTATGCATGTATATATGTATGAACGTATCACACGGCAATGTATATAATGCTTTAAAATGTAATTATTTACATTTAATATGTTTAGAAAAGAAAAGAGTTCTTTTATTTTTTGAAAAATCCCTCCCCAAATATAAGTCTTTAGTTGAGGAATATCTTTTACCATTTTTGTTTATCCTAAATTAGTCACTAGTTTATGCCCAGCTGCATTCAAGATTGTTTTCTCTAGTGATCACTGCAAAACAAAAGAAGAGAGAAATGATTGAGCCATTGATCACCCCCTTTTCACAATTTCTTGATTGATCACTACCAAATGTTGGTCACTTGGAAGTTTTTATTGAGTGACTAACCAGACCTGTTTATTTACCTATCTATTCTTAGTGGGCGGTTTCCGCTTCTCATCGTCAGCGTTCAATCTGTTTTTCCTACTTCAATGTTATCATGGATTTCCAATTATCTTTTCAAGGCACAGGAACCCGAATGTCTCTGCCAACCTCATCAGTCTTCCTTCTATTCCTTTGATAAGGTTTTCTTTGTAACTTTCTTCTTGAAGGAATTTGGCACTTATACAGGGGATCCTTTACTTACGTTACAAAGGTATACTGGTTATTATCCATGAAAAAGATTTTCCAATATATATATATATATATATATATATATATATATATATATATATATATATATATATATATATATTTATATATATATATGTATATATATATATATATGTATATATATATATATATATATATATACATATATATATTACTCAATGTATATTTTCAAATTTCTTTTGATTTTTATTGTGCTCTAATACATTTATGTGCAGCAAGGAGACTAATTTGAATATACTCATGAAGAATAAAATAAGGTATACTTTGTCATGAATCAATAGTCATATATGTATATATACATGTGCTTGTGTGTATGCATGTGTGTGTGTTTGTATACACTAGAAGGCTTTACAGCTTCAAATACTAAATATAAAAAAACGAATTTTCCAAAAATTCATGTCATTTCGGTCAATATTTTCCAAATGTCTGTTAAATAATTTATATAATTTTTCAACACAGAACTAGATATTCTGGTACAAATATATATATATATATATATATATATATATATATATATATCTTAATGTTTAGTGTTTAAGGCTTTAAAGCTTATATATATATATATATATATATATATATATATATATATATATATATATATATATATATATATATATATATAAGCTTTAAAGCCTTAAACACTAAACATTAAAAAACTTTTTCAGAATTTTTTTGTGTCACTTCAGTCACTTATTTCCCAATATCTGTAAACGCAATTTCTGTAATTTTCTTCAATGTTTCTCTCCTTCTTTTAAATATGATTTCTTGTCATGGTACGATGTATGAATTTTCTCTTGTTGGGTTAATCAATTGTTAACCATATAACTGTTTTTTAGAAGAAAATAACCCAGCATTGTTGATCACACACCACCTCCTTTTCAGCTATGATTTTTATATATAGCTTATGCCATCCGCGCAGTTGCTTATTTTATACAGTGTACTATCATAGAATATTGTATGTGGTTGTTATTTCATAGTACACATCATTTAATCTTTTAACGCACCCTTATTCAGGGTTGAGTACTCTTTAAGTGAACTAACTCGTTCATTATAAGCTTATGCAACTTAGGAATAGAGCACTCTGGTGGATGAGGAATCCATGCGTGAGTAAATATATCACTTAAATTCAAACTTTCTGACCGTCCAGTTCTGCGTAGGGCAGAGTTAGGGTGTCAGCCTCTGGGTTTGGAGCAAAGGTTTCCATCTTACCTCGTGGTACTGGATGGGATAATGGATAGTCTATAGCCACACTGAAGAGTTGTAATACAACGAAACAGCTGTCTGTGGATGACACAATTATCATTATTATTGTTATTGTTATTATTATACGCATATATATATATATATTTATATATCATTTACAACTCTACAAACAAATACCACACCACAGAAAAAAACTCAAGAATGTAAATGAAAAAAATATATATGTGATAAATAATATGAATAATTGATGCAGCTATTTGAAGAAACGAACAATGGTTGAAAATAAAAAATCTACTTGAAAAATTACCAACGAGGTGTGAAAGAATCCACTTGAATACCAACAAGGTGTTAAAAAATCTATTCAAATAATCCCCGTTAAGGTGTGAAACAGCCTGTTGTGGGACAATCCATCAAAAAAATCTCTATGTGTATATGTGTCTATTCGTGTGTGTGTGTGTGTGTGTGTATGCGCGCGCACACATGCACGCTGTAATGCATTTGAAAAAATTATCTACCAATGAGTTCAAGCGGTTTTATCACATTCTCTTACATACTTTAAGATCCGAGAGTTCACTACTTGATGGCTTTCAATATTGTGAGTAAATGTTTATGTCTTATCAATTTCATCTGGGAATTTCGATGAAAAATGATCGAACTCGTTAAAGTGGTCCATGGGATAAATTTTTATCGGTAAAATTGTTAGATTTTTCTGTGGAAATCATTAACGGGTCTCATTACCTTCATTGGTCTGCGAGACGAACGTGTGGATCGCCGCTTTTGATGTTCAAGTTAAAGAAGAACTTGTCACTCCCAGCGAAAGGGAAACCTTTAATATTTTCTCAATTCACAAGAGACGAATCGTCGGTTTTGATTAACGTCCTGTCACTTCTACCAATCGAGCTACGGAAGCCATAATAAAACCAATTTCCTTCTGATGTCATGCTGTAACAAAACTAATTAGTGTGATTCCGTATGCGCAAGCACATTATTCATCTGCTATGTATTTTTATCATTTATTTATGAATGTATTTTTATCATTTATTTATCAGCATTCTGCTCATTTTTGGCACTGATCCTCCTCCTTCTCCTTCTCCAACAGTTTTCGAGGTATCAACGCCATTCCAACGCTAATTGGTACGTCTTAATGCCATGTATTGCGCTCAATTTTACAAAAAGGTTTTTTTTTTTTCAAGGTTTTGAGTAGGGGGCACTCTATTTATTACCAGGGCCCTGATTTTCTGCCATTCGTGCAATTTCGTACATTTTCGAAATATTCGGTTACTTCATTTATGATGGTTCTAAAAAAATTGCGTTAGTGTTTTTTGTGCTTCAAGTAATGTTGGGGTAGGCTATTCTGCTGCACAATCATACTTGCAATTCCTTCAGGAAATGCTGGCTACAGTTTCCTTTTGATGTCATTTTGTAACAAACCTAATTTCCAATTCATATAGTGATATAATAAAACCAATTATCAAAACTCATTCCTGTAAAATCGCCTTCTTGTCGCATGAGAACGAAGAATTCCTAACTTTCGCTGCACTTCTACATTCTGTTGAAAGGGTTAATGATAGGATTACGCTCTGATGTCTATTTAATCTTCATACTGGGACACTTACTTTAATCCAAGTAATCGAAGAGAGGCTTAGGTATCGATCAAGGCCTCTACTCTCCTATGACAAAATGACGTCCATTGCAAGTCTATGGAAACATGTATGATTGCTGCCGTGCATAAACTAAGGAACCAATTCAACATGAACTAAAAATCGATTGAGGGGGTAAGGGAAATTGACAATATAAAAAAAACGTTTTTGATATTTGTAATATCTAATATATGTCAAAATTTCAGCCTTCTAGCTCCGTGAGTGCATCCTGTGCGATACAATATATAGCCAGCCAGTCAGAACAGCTTGAAAACTGAAGAAACCTATGTTGACAGTTTTGGTTGACGGTTTCTGAAAAACTGACTCCAAATTGTCTATCCACCCACCTCTAATGAACATATTTGGGGGACTGATTCTCAAGAAAAAGATGTTCAAAATCTCTTCAATCTTTTACAAATGCACAAAATGTCATAATTTTTTGTGATGTGGTTTTTCTTGCGAAATTCACAGTGTTTTTTTTTATGATCTCGGAAAAAGACGTCTTCTACTCTCAGTCCATCTCTAAACTTGCTCTCCCATCCTCTCTAATAACGATACAACTCTCTCTCTCTCTCTCTCTCTCTCTCTCTCTCTCTCTCTCTCTCTCTCTCTCTCTCTCTCTCTCTCTCTCTCTCTCTCTCTCTCTCTCTCTCTCTCTCTCTCTCTCTCTCTCTCTCTCTCTCTCTCTCTCTCTCTCTCTCTCTCTCTCTCTCTCTCTCTCTCTCTCAGACACAGTCAAACGGCAGCTGAAAAAAGCCGGAAAAATGTTTCCGATTTAGCGTGATTTCAAATTGATGTCCTTCAAAAAATATATGTGGGAGGATTTTCAACAAATAACTTGCTAAAACTTTGCTCCAGGTTCCCAGTAATACACAAAAAATTCCATGGGTTAATATTGTGAGTTTTTTTTTGTTTTTTTTTGCAATGGAAGTACAGACATTTCGTGAATCAATTATTAGATAATAACAATTTCATTTTAATGCTCCATCAGTTGCAATCAACTCTGTTCCCTTTTGTGAATCCGTAGTCAATTTTGACAATGGTCAAAAGTTACGTTGTTGCAAAAACAAGTGAATGCCTCTTTAGCAAATGATATCTATTCATATTGAAGTTATATGGCAATCATTTTGGTGAGTGTTTCGTGTCAGTTTTTGTCTGGTTCAGATAAGACAATAAAGCTGAAAATCGTATTAAAAATCTTTTGTGCTTCTCTTACCTTAATCTCAACCATTTCTGGTTTTTTAATTGGAAATTATGTCCAGAAGATGATGGCCTGAACGAACAGAAATCTATCAGTTTTCTTTTCTTTGAAAAACTTTTTTCGTGCGGTAAAGATCGGAACAAATAGTTAATCTGGCCTCTTGTCGGGGACGTTATTTCGAGATTCACTATAAATTCATTCGTTTTTTCTGATCAACGCTGTTTACTAAGTACCGTAGATTAACGGCCTAAGTAGACTTATGATGGGAAAGAATCAGAAGAATTAAGATGAAAGTAATCGTAATAATCCCAATTTTTTGTGCTATACTTTAACCAAACCAATTATTTTTTTAAAAAGACTTATTAGTGCAAAATTGTCTTCTTGCCGCCTGTGTTTCGATGCACACTGAAACTATCTATTGCCGCTTGAGACCCTGATGAAAAAAAATACTGTGTTTGACCTTGAAATGTACAATTACACTGCGAAACTTTTTTACTTTTTTTTTTGTTTTTGTTTTTTGTTTTGCTACTTTTTTTTTGCTTTTTTTTTTCTTTTGGTTCCTGGGTAATAAATATCCTTTGGTTGTGTTTATTCGGTTCTGATTGTTATGTGTAAAGAGTATTTTTGAAATCTAGAATATCTCCTTCAAACTTTTTTTGTGACCCAGACAGTCTGGAGTAGATTGGCGAAAATCATGGTGGGTCGGTCGGTCCGTGGGCTGCAACACCTAAATCTGTGGGCTAATGGTTCTCAAACTGTGTGCTGTGGCACAACAGCGCATTTCCTCCAAGTACGCAATCATATATTTTGAGCATACTGTATAAGTATTGTATTTGCTATGCTTCCACCCCAGAGATACAGACCCAGTTGTTTTATCCCTGAGATCACAAATTGAAGGAAATGTGAATGTGAATGAGTGATGCTAATACAAAGGTTCGCTTCGTTGTCAAATGAAATGATTTTGTGTCATTCATTAGTTTATTATATTTCTTGTGCTGCACAAATCAACTATATTTCTTGATGTGCTGTCAAACAAGAAAATTTACAAAGCTTTGCTGTAAGCAAATAATCTCATTGGTCCATCTAGTTTTAATACTCCAGTGCCATTGACAGGATATTTACCATTGATGGGGCTGTGTGCATAATGTTGTGACTGGGGCGCTTCTATTTTTGCATTCAGCAAATCAAAACGAAAATGAAATATCAGGATGTTCTAATTTGACGGAAAGTCCTTAATGGATCAATTATCAATCTCTGTGTGAGATAATGAATCATCAAATAAGTTTAGATGAAATATTTTACTTTTTTACTCCGACAAATGAAAATATTGAAATATCTTAATGATACATTGGTGGGTTGGGCTCTAAATTCTTGGGGCAAATGCACTGTTTGCATTGCCTGAATTACGACTCTGGCTACAATGCAAACTGCTGTTTTCTACATTTGTTATCGCTGTCTGTATACTTGATTTTCAACTAAAAGCTATCAACTGTAAAATCGAATCAACGATGCTTTGTCCCATCAGGTACCGTAGGTCAGAGCCAAATGTTTCAGCACAGAGAATACGTGGGAGTACAAATTAAATACTGCGGTCTCAAAAAATGCAGTCCCTACGACAGAGCTTGTGGTATTGCTTCATTTTCTCCAATGACTGGGATCCCGAATTATCTACCCTTATCGGTAATCCTTCCCCTAACCTAATGTTGTTCAACAACAGAGATATCGCCGCTGTTGGAGTATTAGACGCGAAAATAAAGCAATTCTACAGGTGCGATAGAAGGGATCGCACTACTTGATTTTTATCAGCATAATTGAAATTCTTCCAATATTCTTTCGTTATTATTATGTTGGGTTCGTTAAGACAATAAAATCAACAAACAGAGACTTTTCAGAGTTTTTATTTTAATCGAATTAAGAAATGATGACTTTTGCTCTGTGTTTGTTTGTGCATACAATATCTCCGAAAGTTATCAATGAATTGCAGCTATATGTCCACCCAATATAAAAAAAATTCGAAGTAATTTTGTTGAAGGGTAGTCTGTGGGGTCAGAAAGGATTGATTGAAATTTGAAGGTGGATCCAGGGATTTTGTTTACTGTCAAATTCCCTGCATGACACAATAATTAATGCTCCTCTATTCAGGGTTGAGCACTCTTTAAATTAGGTAACTTATCCATTGTAAGCTTATGCAATGCTCTTCCACAGGAATAGAGCACTCTGGTGGATGAGAAATTTCTGTGTCTGAAGTGAAGGTTTCAATTCTGCCTCGCGGTACTGGATGTGATAATGGAAAGTCTATAGCCACTCTGAAGAGATATAACATATCCAAGCAGCTGTCTGTGGATGACACAATAATATATATATATATATATATATATATATATATATATATATATATATATATATATATATATATATATTATATATGTATGTATATATATATATATATTAACTGATTTGATGGGTAATTTTTTGGTCAGATCTATATTTCAGCTTCATAGATGACTATCAGTCATAAAGTTCTGTGCTTTTGATTTTTAGTGCTGTGTCTTTGTCCTCAACTTGTCCGCTGTAAATGACCTTTGTTTTATTAAAGTTCATGTGAAAACTGACTTTCTTGTGTTCGTTGTTCAGTTCGCTTAGCATTATTTGGAGATCCTGAAGGTTCTCATCGAAAAAGGACGATGTTGTCAGCAAGTACAATGTCACGTAGGCATTTTGATTACTTTATTCGCCAAGATTCCGGAAGATCGTCTCGAGGCAGGCTGTGAAGAGTTTGATCGGGTCGGTACCACCTTGTCTTGACCCCTTTTCAGCTGAAAGGACTCAGATTCTTTATGTAGCCTGGGGAAAAGACTGTTGTGTCAGTGAATATGTTTCAAGCTTCTTACACGTATTGGGTCTATACAATGCATATACAGCATAGTTAGACACAAGGTCACAATAGGGAGGCACCAGTGAGGATCAAACTCATTGCAGGAGTTATTGTCTGGATCACAAGCTCGTTAACCATTACTACACTGATTGTAAAAGTAGGGATTTCATGAAATTATCAGTTTCACAATCTCATTCTAACAAAGATATTGATCAGTTGCAATTATGACAAGGAATTAATTGGTATTGTGCTACTATTAGAAACTGTCAACTAAAACTGTCAGCATGTGTTGCTTTTTATTCAGTTTTCAAGCTGGTCTGGCTGGCTATGTATTTATGTATCGAGCGTACAGACCGCACCGATGGAGAAAGAGGGCTGAAAATTCAAAAATTTTTTTTTTTTGTCCAGTGGGTTTGTTCGTTGTTTGTTTTGTTTTTTTGGTTTTTGTTTGTTTTTTTGTTTTTTGTTTGTTTTTTTGTTTTTGGAATTCTTTTCCAAAATATGTGTTCTAGTTGGGGCTCAATTTGAAATGTTCGATCATACTATATTGGTCCCTTGGTTCGTATTCGGCTCATTCCACGTTTATTCTTTTGGAAAATCGGACGTTTGAGATATCCAACGGGCGGCAAAAGAGGTAACTTATTCATTAATCACCAGTTTCTCAATTTTATGATGAATCATCCCCAAGTGGGATGAGCTGTTGGAAGAGTCTCCCTATCAATTACTGATCGATTTATAATCTAGCCAGATCTTTTCACGATCTCAAATGAAGCAACTTATACTCAACAGTCCCATGATCTCAAAAGGGGTTGGTACTGACCTTTGGGGTCGATGGGTCTATTCAATTGGGTCGATAAATGACTCGGGGTCAAAAGAGGTCAATGGACCCCGGAGTGGGAGTTGATTGAACTCTTGGGGTTGAAAGCTGACATCTGTATATGAAATAAAAATACTTTATGGTTTATAATTCGCTTACACACATTCCAGATTTATATATAATCTGAAATGAATTGTTTATTTTTTTACTGATATATATAGAGACAGACTGACAGAGTTGTCAGAGGTTGTTTTGTTTCATTTCGTTTCGTCCACAAATTTTCATATATTTGAAACTGTCAACCAAAACTGTCACCAAAAGTATCCACATAGGTTTCTTCAGTTTTCAAGTTAACCTGGCTGAATGCTGAAATATAAACATTTACTCCTTATTTCCAGAAAATTTTCTTTTTCTTTTCAATTGCCCCTTCATAAAAGGTCTCTAGAGGGGATTAGTTCTACAATGTCATTTTGTGCTGAATCGGTCTTTTATTTTGTTTCTTTCTGGCAATGCACACGCCTGTTTTTGGCAATTCGGAATTCAATCACCAGCCAACGAAAGGTGAGAGAAATAACTTATTTATTGATCATTCTTTTTCCGAATCTTTTAATTGATCACCCTAATACAGTATGAAGTCGAAAGATGCTGGTCACGAGACGGCTTCTATTGTGTGATCAACCAGACCAGTTTTTATTGATTGCTTAATTCTTCTACGAAAAGAATATTATTTCACTCGATTTTTTAATTCTTTTAATCTTGAAAAAGAAACGAAAACCTGTTTGAAACAAAATGTTGAATAAATCATTACTGAACAACCGTAGCCATCAATGTGAAGGGTTCTATCTTTTTTCATATAACGCATGTGCGCGTTTGTGTGTTCGTTTATGTGTTCAAGTACTCTTGGCCATACTGTTTTGCAGATTTGAAAATTGGCTTCAGTACTCCACAAGACCCTTTCTAAAAACTGTTTGAATACCTTTTTGGCCATTTTTCGGTCGTATTCAGCTGGGTTACGCATCAAAATTGAAAACACAAGTGTTGTTGTAATTAGAATTTATTCTGATCAAATTTATTTTGGGACAGATTTTTTTTTGCTTTACTTCAAATTTTCACGCTACGTTTGTACAATTACCGACTATGATGACGAATTATTAATTTATTTTGTTTTTGTACTTGCCTGGGTGTCGATGAGGTATTCCATAGATGGTCTGAAACGTCTGGGGATCCTCTGCTTCACACACCCTCACAGATTTATATATATATATATATATATATATGTGTGTGTGTGTGTGTGTGTGTGTGTGTGTGTGTGTGTGTGTGTTTAGCTGTGTATTAGAACTAACAATCAGCATAATATTGCACAGTTTTGTAGTTCTGATCCAATGTATGACTGACAAAAATGATAGAACAACATGTTGATGGGACATTACTTAGCATGGGGACTCTGACTGAACTGAAGCTACGCAGCCCCATATGCAGGAAGGATCGATGTATCATGTGTTTTGATGCATTTCCTTCATCAGCTTTATTAAAGATTTCTGAAATCTGAACCTCGATAGTCTCCGTTCACTTCTTACATCGTCAAGTCTTGGTTACCCAATGCCTTGTTGGTGATTGTTGATTTTCCATCCTTTTGCCATTATTGATTTTGATTTCTCAATACTACTCACTTTTAATTTTTTTGTGATTTTTTTATCACAATTTAACTAATAAGTAAATAACAGTCAAACAATAATGATAATGATTTGCAATACATCTGATGAAAATATATAAAATATCTATTTTACTAATGCTACTATTACAGAAACCAAAAAACAGCTGAAAGGAGACATAACATACGTCTGCTGAATTGTCTTATACTATTTTGTACTCTCGTCCAATTGTCTTCCGTGTATGTGTCCCTGCTCATTTGTCACCGCTCTATCGTCTAACGCTCATTTGTTGGTAAACCGATGGTAACAGATTCGACTCCCGTGCTAAGAATCGAGCTAAGAGCCAAGCCCGCAAAAGGATTCAGTGAAGTAAGTAGTACCCTTACTTTGGCTACGGCTTCAGCTGTCAGTGTCTCAGCTTCACATTTCACGTTACTACTTGCCCTGCCAGTCTGCAATGTGTGAATTGGATTCAGAGGCGACAAGCACCTGAAGTGGCGTCACGTTTTACCGATTGCTGAAATTATAGATGGATTCATGCCTTTTCCAAGTACTCTATTGTGAAGTGAGTGTAAACATGCCTCGGTTGGAGCTTGAACTCAGTTTGCCGAGTCTATGCTGATCACCATTACGCCACTCGTAACTCCACTGTTCTCAACGTTATCTCTCTAAATTAAACGAGAGAGAACGGGCCCAGACTTCAAAAGGCCACATTTAGTTACCGGTCTCTGCTGGCCTCACCGATTATCTCTATATGTTCTGTGATGTTTACACACAGCTACGATGCACGGGAGGTAAATGCATATGGATCCTCCACAAAATTTGATTACTTCTTCCCTAACTCGTGGGATACCCTTCCACAGAATCATTGACATTTTCTTCCCTAAAGATTTTGGACATGTGTTGGGCGGACAGATGGATGGACAGACAGACCAACGGGCACAAGTGAATACATATACCTCTCCCAACTTCGTTCACAGAGGTCAATGAGATGCTCAAGGAGAACTGTGAACAAATCCAGCGAAACATACTTGGGAGCACCTGGATCAGGGATATTGTGGGAGCTGGATCAGTCCCCTCATCAGTGTGGCCATGTATGGTTCGTTATTGATAGCTGAAATCATCTTTAAAATTGCGAAAACCGGCTAAATTCTTCCACATTCAAATGTTCAAATCCAACTTAGTTATCAAATAAAATCGCAAACATCAAATATACACTGAGACTGAAAGACAAATTGTCGATAAAAAATTCTACATTCACTTTGGTAAAACTTGCTAATTTTCAGCTATCTTAACATTTCGTCATTTAGATTAGGAACAAAAAATCAGCTGCATCTAGCCGAGAAATAATTGATTTGGCAACTAAGAGAGACAATTGGTTTTGAAGCCCTAGCCCACATAGCATACAACGAAAGAATATTAGGATTCGAGGTAAGAGAAAAACCTGGATTGAGGATGTGGAGGAGACGTTGAAAGCAAATAACTTCCCAACTATGGTTTCCTTTCGTCTCGCAGCAAGATATACTTACAAGAGTAATGATAATCTATTAGTTGTCAACACTCGTGGACTTTTCGCTGATGGAAGATAGTATTGCCTAACCATCAAGAGAAACCATCGCCATTGTTTCTCGTTTGTCTGGGGGAAGTGCAGAGTAAGTGCGTGGTCAAGATATGTCATCCATTCATTATTCCTCCCTCCCAAAACTGATGCCGAAAAATTGAGTTATTGTAATAGCAGACCACAGGAATATAGAGAAATCGAAAAAGTAATCAATAATAATAATAATGATGATAATATACTGGGGAGAGCGCTAGAAATATGAAATCAGTGACCCCAGCAGTTAGCAATGGCCTAAAAAGGAGAAGAAAGGAGGGAAGGAAAGGAACAAAAAAAATGATGGTGGAAGTGTGCGAACCACAGCGCTGCTATGATCGGTGAGGGGGATATGAGAAGAGAACTGGGGAGACTTACTGTCATTCATCCTTCAGCGATAACAGCCGGGGAACTGATGTGAAACTGTAAATCACAGCAATGCTGTGGACTATGAGAGCGTGGAGAGAAGGATGGAAGACCTGAGGAGACTTGCTGTCACTCAGTCTCCAGCTGTGACCACAAGGCAACTGGTGAGAAAATGAATTGAAAAAAGTCAATAATGATAATAATGATATGACGCGATTTCACACAGCTGGGTACTCGAATGCCTCGGTGGTGAGACTCATTGCCAACTCTATGAAAACCTGGAAAGTAGACTTGACAGCTAAACGAGAAACTTTAGCAGAGGTAAGTATAAAAATGGGAATTCTTCCAGGGAGGCTCTTAATCTTCATTACTATATGTTCTAACTATGATACTGCTCAACAGAATCCGGAAAACAGCAAAGGATACCGATTCTCCAAAACGAAGGGAAAAGTCAACCACCTGATGTACATGGACGATATAAAAATATTCACGAAAAAGAGGGGAGAGCTCGAGACGCTGTTCGACAAAGTGAAGGAATACAGTGATGACATTTGGATGGAGTTTGGAATAGGTAAATGTGAAATAATAATAATGCACAAAAGAAGGCTCGCAGCAGGAGAAGGAATCGAACTCCCCGACAGCAGGAAGATTAGAGCACTGACCACACAAGACTGATACAAATACCTGGAATTTCTCGAATGTGACACGATGAAACGGGAAGAGATGAAGGAGAAAATATAAAGAGGATACATTAGGGTGATTAGGGAAATATTAGAAGTCAGATTAAACAGCAGGAACCTTAAAAAAGGAATGAACACCTGGGCCATATTGGTAGTAAGATACACAGGACCATTCCTAGGATGGACAAAGAAAGAACCCCAATCAGTGGACCGGTGAACAAGGAAGTTTATGACAATGAATAAAGCTTTACACCTTAAAGATGACTCGGATAGACTATACGTGAAGAGGAAAGAATGCAGTAGAGGACTCATTAACATAGAGGATTGTGTCTAGAGGGCCAAAACAGGTCTAGAAAAGTATGAGTAAATAAAGAGTGAAGACACATAAAAAGTGCCTGGAGCAGCGCAATGAACAACCCAAAAGTAGAAAACAATGGAACCGCACAGCAAACAAGGAAAGAAATATGGGAACAGAAAAAATTATACGGATGAAGGAAAAGAGACAAACTATATCAAAACAAAAATTGACCGAACACTGACAAATAACAAGTATCGCCTATGTGGGTGAAGAGACGAGATCGTAAACCCCATAACCAGTTGATGTAGTCAATAGCCCTGAAGGAGTATAAAAGCAGGCACGATAGAGTAGCAACACTGATACACTGGGAACTGAATGAATGAATGGGATTTAACCTTGCAGGAAAGTGGTACCAGCACAAACTGGGGACAGCCCGGGAGAATGGAAACCCCAAATTACTTTGGGACTTTGACATCAAAACGGACCGTCCCATCCAAGCGAGAAGACTGGGCCTTGTAATCGTGGACAACAAGAGGAAAACCTGCCAAATAGTAGACGTGGCCATACCTGCAGACCATAGAATAAAGATGAAAGAGTGGGAAAAACTGGGAAAATACCAAGATCTGGCAATAGAACTGAAGAAGGTGTTGAACATGAAAATCAGGGTAGTACAAGTAATAATAGGTACACACAGTACTGCATCAAAGACACTGAGGGTGAGATAATGTTAATATCTTAGTTGAAAACATCTGTGGAATATTCATGGATTGAGCTGGTAGACACTGATACTAAGAAGTTAGAGAAACGATTGCCTTTGCTTCTGGTATTTCGGGTTGTCTTGTGGTCAAGATATGTTATTCATTCATCACTTATTCACAAGACTTAGGCCCAACTATAGGAATATGGGTAAATATCATGAGTAATCAGTTATAACAACAGCAGAAGACATATTCGTTTCATTTGCCTTTGGATGGAATTATAGTTAGTATAGATATATTTCAAAGGTGATAAATTATCCTATTCCCCGGCTGGTGAGACGCAGTTCTTTCCTTCAAAGAATATTTGATAATAGTACCAAAATGAAATAATTAGCTTTGACACAAAGAAAAATAACTCAGTAGTGTCGGTGACTTGGACTTGATTGTGCAGTAAGCAATTCAATCCTCAAGTATTTTCCGAAAAAATACGCTGCTAATTATAGAATGCGTTGTATTACTTGTAGCGTCTTATCAGCCAGGAAATATAGTACTTAAACAAAATCATATTCTTTATTACAGAAAATTGTACACGCCAGAGTGAGAGTTATCGATGCCTATGGAATTTCCTCTGGTCGAGCTTGTGGCAGACATTTTTCACTACGGAGAAAGAAAAACCATCGTTAATGTTCCCATCCAGTTGACGTGCTGGGTGCATGGTCAAGAAATGTCGTCAACATTCATTCATTTCTTGTCGCTTGCAGCCAGGTCAGTGTGAGGGTTCAGGAGGGATCTTTTGACTTGGGTTATTAAGTATAATGTATATACTGTCCCTTCCCCTTAGGAGGATTAATGGAATCGTCGCAGGCGGCTCCCTGCATGATTCCCCGCTGTTTACGTAAGCTAGTATTTCCAGACGGTCACCCATCCAGGTGCTGACGAGGCTCAACCCTTCTCAACCTCGTTGATCGTACCAGAACAGGTGTATCCAATGCAATTTGGCAATGATTGACGCCCACTCCACCCTGTTTATAACCTACCCTGCCTACACATTCTCTTGGAAACAAAATTATAGACATTAACAGATCTGGTTAGTCACTCGAGAGAAACTGTCGCATGACCGACGTCCCATGACGCGATACAGTGTTAGGGGTGATCAATTGAAAAAATTGAAAATTAGGTGATCAATGAATAAGTCACTTTTCTTGCCTTCTGTTGTACAATCACCAATGAAAAAGAGGTTTAAATTTACAAACATTGTTGCAGTTGACAAAGAGATGGAATTTTCAAAAATAAAGATGTTTCTTTTATTTATAATAAAGCGTAAACGCAGAAAATTTCAACCCTCTAGCTCCATTTGAGTGGCCTGTACGCGTGATGGATACGTATATACATACATAGCCAGCCAGCGAGATCAACTTGAAAACTGAAGATACCTGTGTTGACAGTTCTGATTGACGGTTCCTAATCATGGGTATCAAAAGAATATATTGACCTTGTCTGTGATCTGCCTGCTAACGTGCTGGGTGGGTTGAGGGCAAGAGATATGTCTAGCCCAACAAAAACTTTTACTTGACAGTTATTTGCAAAGTAAGACAAGCGTATAATTAAACCCATGAATATAAAAAAAAAACTTTTAAAGACTCTTTTCTGCTTAAATCTGACGTTGCGAGGGAGAAAACTAACTAAAGGCGGATCAATTAGGATGAATTCCGATAACAGACAATCTTTATTTTGTCGAGACTAGAAAAAGGTAGCCATTTTAAATGGAAATGGCTAAAATTGGCTAGATTTCATATCCAGATAACTGTAGCTAGAGGACTCCCTTTATCTGACCTGAATAATATCTGATCAAAACGTTGTGTAATTATATATTTGGAAGTCTTTGTACGGCTTTTTGGATCATATGTATGTATATATATATATATATATATATATTTATATATATATATATATATATATAATACGAATCAAGAATACCATATAATATAATGCATCCGATGTGTGATGGATTTATTTCATAAAGTGCTCGATACATTCAACACTTTACATTAAGTTGAGTTAGAGTAGAGCTTAAAACATGATGAAATAATAGTTTCACTACACAAACACGTCTGTGTTTCTAAGAAGCTTACACAGAGAGGAGGCATAAACGTGTTTGTGTAGCGAATCCTTTATTTCATTTTATATATATATATATATATATATATATATATATATATATATATATATATATATATATATATATATATATATCCTCTAAGTCAGATACGTGTCTGACATCTTCCGTATATAAACTGGCAGAGAAGCAAAACTTGACAGCTTCTTCAAATACATAAATTCCAAACACGACTCTATTAAATTTGATTATGTAAATCATTTAATTCCATCGCATATTTAGATATCCTTATTTACATGAATAAACATAGATTTCTCCAAAGCAAATATATATTAAACCCACCAATAATACACATAATTACTACATTCCCATCTCTTGCACCTTAAAAATAAACTGCCATACTCATAGGCACTCATAATCGGAAGGATCTGATCCGAAGTTAGCGAACTCAATTTATACAATTGCCAACTCACTCTACACTTTTGGATTCTCTGACACCCTGAATAATAATCAAATTAAAAGAGCAATCCGAATCCCCAGAGAAACTAACTCACAAAAACAGATCAAACTGCTTACCAATTATTGCAACCTTTCACGACAAACTTACCCCACGATCAAAAAAATTTAAATCATATCGGAGATCCTGAAATTAAAACCTGAATATAGAGAAATCTTTAAGAAACAAGACATTCTTTCTCTTTATTGACCCTATATCACTAATGACATAATTAGCTGTAATACCATAGTAGATAAGAAAGTGTCACGTAGAATGAATGAACCAATAATGACATTGGACCCTCAAACTCCTTCACCATCAAAAATACCTTCAATATTTACCACAGTCCTAACTACAAAAGTATCAACATTATCTACCTCAAGGAATGTGCACAATGCATAATACAGTACGTAGGGAAATCCGGTTTGCTAACCCACGACAGCAGGGTGGACTTAAAATGAAACCTGCCATTTTACCGATCTCACATAATCATCTACAGCGGTACGAATGCTGAAAATATTAGACCTTTCCACTGAAAGAGATGGCTGCACCCTATGAGCTCTGAATATGTTTATAAAGATAACTTGACCCTATGTTGAACAAAGCAAAGATGGTGGTGACCTCTACAATTAGGGTCAGCTCATTTGGGGCATTTTAAATTCAAGAAAGACAAGTATTTTTCTCCAAGTGTGTGTGCTGGCTCGACCAGTAGGAGGGGGTTCAGCCCCCTGCATATGATTTGCTTTCCTGTATGGTTTAAAGTTTTTCTCTCTGGCAACGTTGTATATCCCAGCTAGAAAATATATATATACATGAGAGTGTGTGTGTGTGTGTGTGTGTGTGTGTGTGTGTGTGTGTGTGTGATATTATTTGAAACTCTATTTGAAATGATCTTATTGGACTAACTGAGAAAAGCAACACTACGTTAAAGCGGCTACCTTATTAGTCGCAGATTTGATCCCATTTTCTTTAATTGTTTATTCTATACACACTGTTCAGGCCAAATGTCTCAATCTCCGTGTAACAATGGGAAGTCATTTCAAATAGATTTTCAAACAATATAACGCATTCATTTAATATTCAGTTGGATTTTTTCTAATAATGAATATGATTATTCTAGAGTTAAGATATTTATAAGGATTCTTCTTCCAAGAAAAGTGTACAGTGATTTGAAATATTTCTGTAAGTTGCTACTTGGGGGGGGGCTTTTTTTCGTGTTATTTCTAGTGTGCTTTCGTTTGCTTTCTTAGATCCGATATGTATTTTCACAGTATTATATTGTGTGTGTATTTTGGTTGTTGAAGGATGTGTTATGTGAATCGAAGAAAACTGCCATAATCAGCTTCAACCAACAACACCAAGTGTTCAACAAGAGATTGGAGCTCTTATCAAAATGCAGACATGAAAACAAATTTCTTCTTCGATACTTAAAACCACACCACGACTCTAAAGATTAGGCATAGGCGTAAAACATAGATTAATGATACCCTGTTTGAAATATAGCTTTTTTTGAATAATAATAATAATAATAATAATAATAATAATAATAATAATAATAATAATAATGATAATAATAAAAATAATGATAATAATAAATCAGCTCCAACTACTCCCTAAAAGAGATCACTATCGAACACCATCATCCTGCAAGCTGAAACGAATTGAAAATATGGGAAATCTCATAAAAAAAGAATCAGATGGAATCCACACGTCTTCTTTAATAAAGAAAACAATGAAAACATCACACAAAAAGAACCACTTTGGATTCAAAACAAAAAAAAATGTCCACCTCAACAAGAGAGCCTGGCTTCGAGAAGGATCTCATGAACAAAAACATTAAATTCCAAAACGACCCAGATGAATTCCCTCATAACTAAGGGAAGACATAAATCAGATGAATCATTCAACCAACCTATTCATGCCAGTAGACGAAAGATATATGTATTAAAACCCCGAGAACACAACTAAATTCTACGAGAAAACGCCACGAGAACTTACCGGAGAGCATCAAAAGAAACAGGACACGAAATCAACGTAGCAGCAAAAGAAATCCCACAGAAACTAAAATAAGACGATTGCATGGAAATCGCCCCGCAAAAACACAACCATTTATCACACTAAAGGACTACAAAGAAAATTCATAGCAAAGCAAACGTGCAGGCTTGATAGAATGATTCCCTAGCACAGAAGATAAACATAACTACGCTTCCATACATACAATTCGACATTTTTACCTATCCATCACACAACTCACAATAAGTAAGGTCATTTCACTAGCTGAGAAATACGTAAAAATCACCAAAAACAAAATAAGAATCATTAAATTGCGCTGAAAATCCCTGTTGTCTGATAACTAAACTGGATGGACAGAAAAAGATGTGCGAAGAACCTTTGACATGCGCATTGGTAGCTACACGGCAGGGGCTTGCGAACTGGTGGTAATATTTTTACTACGAGCCTTAGTTGAAACAATAAACAAAAAAGACAGGTCTGGTTAGTCATTCAATGAAAATTGTCACGTGATCAAAGCCCTTTGGCTGAATGCTATGTTGGGGGTGATTAATCAAAAATATTTTTGAAAAGGGATTATCAATGAATAAGTTGCGTCTCCAGCATTTTGTTCGAAATTGATCACTAAAAAAGTCTGAATTTTCAAAAGAAGGATGTGAATGCTGCCGAACGCAAACTGGGGGATCAATTTAGCGTGAAATTTACATTGCAAATTGAGCCCCCATCTAAAAACTTATTTAGGGAAGGAGATTTTTTTAAAAACTTTTTCCTATATATGATAGGGGGTAAAAGTTGAAATTTTCAGCCTATTAGATCCATTGGTGCTGCTTGTACGTGTGCTGCATAAAAAGCCAGCCAGACCATGTTGAAAACTGAAGAAACCTGTATTGACAGTTTTGATGACCGTTTTAGCCAGTTTGTAATAAAGATGTTTAATTAGATCTGCACGAAACACACTTCTGACATATTAACCCCTTTACCTGGTGTAGGGGCACCCTAGTTCCCGTATTCTGAATGCAGTTGAATCTTTTATTAAACAGGGCAATATAGGCTGATCCTTGGAAACATTTGACCATACAATCAAAAGTAGTTGTTCCCAACCTTTTCATGACCATTCCCGACTTCTGTCAATAAGATTTGTAATTTCCCTACCTTCCTTTTAATTCTAAGTAACTTGAAACAAAGAATCATTTCAAATAATTATTTTATTTTACATGTAATCAGATAGCTTTATAAAATAATTAGTTCAATCTTATAATTGTGCAGCTGCTGTGTTATTTGTTATTCAAAGAAAGCGAGCGAAAACAATTAGAGACGCACAATTTGATAGACTTCTATTCTTATCTCATAACCTTATTCCCCTTTGGACAATCTAAATTCCCCCGTATGGAATAATTTGTCCCAGCCTGGTTGAGAACCATTGACCTAAAGTTACGGAGAGAAAAACACAAAAGCAAGCAGAAAAAGCAGAAAAAACGTCGTCCGTAAGTGGAAGGCTTCATTGTAGGACTTTTTGAAATTTCCATCATTCGTAGTTGAGGCATAGAACAGCAATTACTGAAACATCATACATCAGCTGTTAACCCTTTATCTGCCTTTGGTTGATCATGCACAATGCTTTGCAAATTCTATTAACAACAACCAGAATGACGTGGTTCTTACAGAAGAAAGGTATTCAGACCGATTTTTACTGCCGAAAATAAATACTCCGGTCGTGAAGTTTGTTGCTGAGATAATTCTTTCATATTATGAATGATTTCTAGCATCGATTTTCGATGGGCTGTCAAGAATGATATCCCTGTAATGCATTCAAAAAAATATGAGGGCAACGTTGCACAAACTTGATATTCGTTTCATCTGGCCAAGGAAATTCATCCAGGGTCGACCTGATGAACATCGATCATGTTTTCAAGATACAAGAATAAGAATCCCTTGAATTTCCACCCGTTCCACCCGTTCCACCTGTTTCCCACCCTTTGGCTTAGTTTTCTTTTTCCTTCCACTTGAAAGGATCGATTATCATAGAATCGATATCGGTCGATGTCCCACTCCATTGATTTGATCTTCATCTTGTCCTTTGGAGAAATAAATCCTTCTATCCAACCCTTCCATGGGCCTATGCTTTAGTTTCATTAAAGCCGTCTTTCAGTCCCTTCTGTGTTACAGCGACCATTGGGTAAGGGTATTATGCGTGGGTCATAGAGACTGATTCTGCTTCATTCCTGGAACATCTGACACCATCACGTTGATTTACTTGACAAGGACTGATTGTGTGAGTTTATAATAAAGTTAGCCTTCAAAGACATCATGATGACAGCCTCTTGTTGATTACGAAGATTGAAGGCATAGGAACGAATCCCTAAAGGACTGGTTATATATATATATATATATATATATATATATATATATATATATATATATATATATATATATATTAGGAAATGGATATATGTGATTTGACAGAATGATTACAAATTGCGTTATATTATAAAGAAACTTATTCGAACTGATCTCCCGTCTTTAAATGGTTGATGTATCACTCATCCTAGACAACCTAGTTATTGGTGCTTGCATTACCGGCGGCTTTTTTGCTCAATGGCAAGAACATCGCTACGTTGGAGCAGCTACCCAATAGGTGGCAGGTTCGATTTGTGCAGCAGCCTCGTTTTCTTTAATACTTTACTTTATTCACGTTGTCTAGCACGAGTGATACATTAACCGTACAATGACAGAAGATCATTCCAAATAAGATTTTCTATATTCTACAATTATGATTTATAATTATATATACATATGACACAATTATCAATCATTTTTTTATAATCAACGCTTCCTTCTTTAGGGTTGAGCATTCTTAGGTAGGGCATTCGTCAACTATAAGCTACTATAGCAATGCTCTTCCAACTCTGGAATGGAGCACACTGGCAGATGGCGAATTATGCGTAAGTAAATATATCGTTTAGTTCTGCGTAGGGTAGGAGTTTAGCATTTACCTCTGGGTCAGAAGTGAAGGTTCTGATCCTACTGAGCGATATTAGAAGGGATACCGGGTAGTCTATAGCCACACTGAAGAGTTGTAATACAACGAAACAATTGTTTGTGGATGACACAATTATTACTTAATATATATATATATATATATATATATATATATATATATATATATATATATGTGTGTGTGTGTGTTTGTGTGTATTGTTTGTTCAATTTTTCTAGAATGTAATTCGAGGTTTCTGATGTTGTATATTCCCAGAAATTCATGTTTTACTATCTGTCGTATCTTCATCTGGAATACCTACCATTGCCAGATTTAATATTCAAGAAGTAAACAAGAACTAGAGATTTCGGATTGTATTTTTTTTTAAATCGACTTTACACGTTTGACGTTTTAAACACGAAAAAAAGTTTTCCTTTCACTTTTATAAACATATGAAATAAGAATGCATATACATGAATAATTTGAACTATTGAGAGTGAGACTGACTCATGAGTGAAAGTGTATAGAAGTTAGGTTTATTTATCTGTAAATGTTTTCATTGATGGTGTAGACATGCTTCGGGAAGTATTCCCATCTTCAGTAGTTTGTGTGTGTGTGTGTGTGTGTGTGTGTGTGTACCTTTGGAGATTATAAGTTTAATATGGACCATAAGTCCACCATCAGGAGCTTTGCTTTGAGAGCAAAAAATGGTATCTCATCTGCTAGGGGAATCCTGTTGTGTGAGATAAAGTTCTGTCTGTGATGAAGTCTATGGTGTTAGCAGCAGTAGTAGTAGGTCTTGGAGAGGACATAAGGTGTCAGGGTATGGTGGAACTGCTTTGATGTTAGATTGTGTTGGTAGGATCGGGATAGTATGAATGGAGGGGTGATGAGGTAAAGGAACTTCATAGGTTTTAACCTTGCAGGTCATCGAAAATATGCTGGCTCTGATTTGTACAAGTGAGATGCCTAACTAAGGTAGTCGTTGTTATCAGTCAGTTAGGGCATATATATATATATATATATATATATATATATATATATATATATATATATATATGAACAGAAAACAAAAGTTCAGTTCGCATTATAGTTAATTGTAAACAGAACGACCCCTCCGAAATCTTTTCTTTTAAATTCTGAAAACTTTTCACTTTAGAACCTTCCCCTAGCCTTATTTAGTACGCGTGCCATATTTGGCTGTGGTGCACCCATGTTTAGGTGATTTCTATTGCATAACAGACAAACAGGCCGTCTGACGGCGTGACACTTCTTACTTATTAATAATATGTCTATGCATAGGTTTCCGGGGTAAAACTGTTTTTTTAACTATGCATTGAATGTCTAGTTTTGAACAACAGCACAGGGAACCATTGCACACACCGAGATGCCCACACCATGTATCTATAAAGACATTAGGTTAGATTTTTAATAGAATATCTTCGATGTAAAATTGAAATATCTTACAAAATGCAAATGAATGTAAATTTTTCTAACATATTTACTATCTTCAATGCAAAGCACGATATGTTTTTAATTTCCCTGAACAGAATCTGAAGTTGCTCTTAGGTTTTAAAGTCTGATTAAACTTGTTATTCCAGTACAAATCCTTCAGAGACTGAGATTTCATTGAGTAAATTGATATTTTAACATTCATGAATATATAAAAAGAGAGAGCACACGACATATTTTTTTTAATCTGAACTGCTCAAGATACAGGGTCTATCCAGAAAATCTTCATCCATTTAATATTACCAGAAGAAAATAGCCTACCTGGGTCAATGCATCTTAGTCCCCTACTAAGTACTTCCTTTATAACCTCACAGACTTATCCCAGCGCCCCTTATACTTTTCAAAACTGTCTGCAAAGTCGTCTTGAGGATTGCCGTCAGCTATCTGGTTACGATCTCCTTAATTTCGTTCACAGTTTGAAACCACTTAGGTAAAGGCCAGAAGCAGCATGAAATCAAATCTTGTTTTGACTTCATTTAGAAGAAAGAAATGATTTTGGATAAGATTTGATACTATACCACGAGAGACTGCTACGTAATGAAGCAACGCATTGGCTACTGAAGCAGTGTTGCCAATTTTGATACTTCGAATTTAGGAGAAATTTCTAAATAGTCTTCAAATGAAATAATTTAAATCGACCACGTTGGACGACCAAATTCGTAATAAAACCGTCTTAATTGTCAATATGGAACTCACAGATTCGGAAAATTAAAAACCACGTATAAATAGTCAACACTGAAAGCCGCCGATACTTACAAGAAAACCTGGTACTGCACGCTATTCTAGCGCAAGCGATTAGTAATACACGCAAAAAATATACTGATACTGACTATTGCACACTGGTGCTTTGTACGGCATGCAGTCCGTGTTTCACTGACCGGGACAATGTCTTACCCTATTAATTCACTTCACTCCCTGTTAGCCGTGTCCCCTGGGTCATCTTTCCGGAGCAACCTATCGTCAAGGAGTTCAACGTTCTTTGAATTGACCGAAAAGACGAAGGAAAAGGGTTGAGGTGTAATTGATGATTCCTGTCCTAAGCTTCCATTACCCTCTTTCAAATGCAATAACGCATAAAAGTATTTCAATTCTGAAAAAAAAAAGATTGGCATCTCAGTTTTCTATTAAATGATAGTAGAAAATGTACCAGGCTATTACACACGTTGTCCATTCGGATAGTGTGATAGCAAATTTGCCTCGAACGCAGTAAGTCTTTGTTTCGATTACCGGTATGAATGACAAGTGAAGAAAACTGTTCATTAGGGAAAAGATTCTCAGAACACTCAGCAGCAAACTGAGTACACTCTAAATTAGAGTGAAGATATTCCTTTGATGGATTTGCATCCTCCTGAGGGGTATAATCATAAAAACTTGAAAGAATAAAGTCCTGGTCTTGATCAGACATGAGACTTGCAAGAATCACTAAGCTGATGCATACAACAAACCGATATTTCGTCACCGGTCGTACATTCTCTATTGGGATTTTCTCCTAAGAGACGAGGTGCTTCAACTTTATCATACGCACCTCTTCACCACACACTCTTCCCTTGTAATTTCGCCCTTCCTTTCTATCCAATCGCCTTCCCCTTGTATTTTCGCCCTTCCCTTGTATCTCGTGTCAATTATTTCTTGTTCCGACTTTACTTATGTCTAAAATAGACAAGTTACGATAAAGAATTCAAAGAAACGTTCTTCCTTTTTCTATCACTTAAAGCCGAAAAGTGAAGAAGGCGTCTGATTCACAGACAGGAAAATGATTGAATTATTTCGAGACGCTAACCAGGACTTAGAACTCTTACCAGCAAATGATTGGTTGCTTACATCTAACACATGTACAAATTCCACATACATACGTAATGGATGGTATATTTGTATTGAGGTAAGAACACTGAATTATTAGGTTGTGTCTGAAGGAAACTAAAGGCAAGAACAAGAACAACATCAACATCATCATCATCATCATCATCATCATCATCATAATAATAATAATAATTATAAAAGAAGGTAGATATTAACAAAAAGATGAATTGCAAAGAAATACGTAAAATCAAAATATTTACGGTTTGCCAGTTGCTTTGGTCGTCC
>OY735216.1:1217500-1270000 GCA_963457665.1 Thysanoteuthis rhombus
GCAAGGGTAGATCACAATCTTTCATAAAATGCACAGTTCGTTTAGTAGTGAAAAGTTGGTCGAATAAAGAAATCAAATTTGATCTGCATAAATTCGGTAGCTCAGAAAGATGAGAAAAACGATTATCCGTAAAATTGATGCACTTGCACTGCCTGACCTTTCTCCCATCTTCCTTTTATACCCAAGGTGTTTGGGGTAGAAGAAGGAAACTGCGAATGCATTGCGTTCGACTGTCCTCTCCTACTTTCATTTAGTTAACAATCTACCGCAAACCACTTCTGGCTTGCCAGGCCCGTTGAAGCGGCATAGACCTTCTTCCAGTAGGGAGTGAAGGACCTGGTTCATGACGTATAGATAGATATATGCCTTTCCCTAGGGCATTAGCTCAAAGTGATGGATGCATGCTTTTCCTAAGTCCCTTAATGCAAAGTTACCGCTAACTGTCCCTGTTGGTGTTTGGGATCTGTTCCTAGATTCCACTTCCCATGACTTTGAGCGTTTGGTCATCTGCGCCTCCACAAATAAAGATCACGTGCTTTTAAAATCTTTCGTTTTAAAAGTATCATATTCCTTGTTAAGAAATCGAACGGAAATCTATGTTATCTGCGAACTCTTGACTATAAAATGGATCATATTTCTTCAGCAACGAAGAGTAGAGATTCCGATTTTTATTGATGCCAAATTCAATTTTGTCTTAAAATCTTCCTACTAATATATAGCGTGGCAAACAAAGCGACAAACAAACGCACAGACGCACACCACTGGATTGTATATCTGTTAGTTTACCATTTTTGACGGTATATATGAAATATGTAAGGTACACATTGCATTTTATACGAGTAGAGGATTATAAAAATTACAATTGCAGTGAGCATAGAGAATAGAGTTCTGTAGAATACAAACAGGTTTTCGGGAGGGGGGGTTGTTTTTTCGTTTTTGGTTTTATCAAATTTTGTATCTTCATTATTCTGTGAAATCAGTATTCCAAAACATCATCAGAATATAAAATTTTTACCACGTCAATTCTGTCGGGATTCGTGTATCTCCTCTCTCTCTGAATCAGCAGCCTCTTTCTCTCAATCTTACTAATTCAGCAGAGAGGCATTGAATACCATTTTTTCAAGTTTTTAGTATGACTCGATCAGGGATTAACCATCCATTGCTTATCATTTTATAGAAGTTTGGGGGTGACTCGACAGTGCTTCTATTTTGAATTTTGATAGTTGTTTTTTTTTAATCTTTCAAACCTGTAATTTACCTCCAAATTTTATTTTTCAGCAGTGAAAACTAGAGATTTTAGTTTTTATCGCTGTAAAATTCAATCAATTTCTAAAATCAGTTGAAAACCAAGCCTACAGGTCACCCGATCGGAAACTAATACTGTTTGTTTCTTCTAGGGATACCTTTGGCCACAACGTGCCGTTTTTGCTATGTAGCTAAACAGAATAAGAAGATGGATAAATACATAGATAGATATTGAAATCAGGTCATTATTATCAAGGCGTGTGCGAATCTAATCCCCATACATATTTTTTCAGTTGGTGAGTTAATTTCCAAAGACGTTTTGTTCCAAAATCTTCCCCTACGTCTATCGATTATGCAGGCCAATCTTGGGTGTGTTTATGTGGTTTGTATAGCGTGACAGACCAACACTCAGGTGGACAGCACTGAATTTCAAACATATGGAAGGAGTCAAATTTAAATCAATGTAATTTGAGAACTGACGACTTAAAAATGGACAAAATTTGTTCTGCAGCGAAGACGAGAGATTTGATTTTCATTGATACTAAGTTCAATCCAGTTTTACATTTTCTCAATTGGCTGGTCAACCGTAAAGCGATTCGAAGGTACCTCTTTTTTATACTATCCTTCCAGATAGGAATGGACACGACTCTTATCCGTTGTTCGACAACCACTTACCTTCAATCCCACTCTTTTACCAGAGAGACATTTTTTTCAAAAAGTTGCTCAACGTTGCTTAACTTTATTCATTTTATGAGAACTGGGTTGCTCTAAGCGATTTCACTGTATCAAAAACATGTTCTTACAGCACCTGGTATCCCCAAGCAATCACTCATCTAAGTTCTAACCAAGTTCAATGTTGCTAAACTTAGTGATCTTACAATAACCAGTGTCTGCAATGTGATTTCAACGGACTAAAAGTCTGTGTTTACAGCACCTTGTATTCCCAAGCGTGTACCCATCTAATTACAGACCAGGATCGATAGTTCCTTACCTCAGTGATCAGACAAAAACTCTACTTATTTAACCAACTACCCGAGATGGGGATGGGGGTACATGCTGCCAAGACCGTCAACCATTCAAGTTCTGACCAGGCTCGACGGTGCTCAACTTTCATGATCACACGAGAACCGGTGTACCCACCGTGATATGGCCGTAATCTTCTCTATATGAAGAGGAAAAGGTTTAACATTCACTTACGCTGACACAAACAAATTCTTTTCAAAGTTTCTACCAAACATTCAATAATCATTCTATGAATTTAATTATCTAAATTGATTTCAATTCTGTAGATCACCGTCTCTTTTCTCTTCATCGAACAATATTTTACGATGCAACCCATCAAACTACAGTCTGCAACAAACATTTATTTTATTAGAAACTGTCAACCTCAATATGGATTTCTTCAGTTTTTAAGTGAGTCTGACTAGCTGACTGGTTGGCTGTGTACTTTTTCAAATGAAAGTTTTCATAAATATCTTTTTATCTACACCTCTGATAAATCTTTTTCATTGATGAAATATCAACTAAAACTGTGAAGCCTATGAGTTTCAAGTTTCTGTGGCAATTGCTATCAATGAAAACAACATTTCAATATTGAATTGTTCTCTTATTCTGATAGGTACTCTATGGGTCACACGTACAAGTCGTATCAATAGAGCTAGAGGGATGAAAAATCAAACATTTATGCTTTATTATGTCTAGATAGAATGTTTCTCTTTTTTTGTTTTTCGAAATCTCCCAATAAGTTTTTTGTGGGTGGGAGTTCTAAATGCTATGTAATTTTATGCTAAATTGGTCCCGTATTTTCTGTTCGACGGCATTCACACTTTTTTAATGTTTACCGCCCCACAAAACGCAAGAGAATCAATTTATTCATTGTTCATATATCAATATGTCCAATTTTTTTAGCTGATCATCCCCAACACGGTGTACTACCATAAATCGTTGGTCACATGACGGTTTGTATTGAGTGACTAACCAGACCTTTTCTACTTTTATTTTTATTTCTCACAGGCATTGCATGTTTAGCAGAGCTAAAATTAATTGATTTAAAATAAATCAATTTAATTCTTAGATTACCATCTAAAATGCAATTATTGAAATAAAACATAAAAATGAAACTCTGCCTCGATTGGCAGACGACAGAATAACCCCCTCCTTCCTCGTTTGTACAAACCGAAAAAACGACACCGCCATTTTTTTTGTATGTTTTCCATTAATCTATTAAGTTATTACACCTGTCAGAAACCGTCAACCAAAACTGTCAAAATAGGTTTCTTCAGTCCTTAAGTGATTCTGGCTGGATGGCTAGCTATGTATGTGTATACAATACGTACTAGCCGACCCATTAGAACTACAGAGCTGAAAAATTAAATGCTCACCCCTTACTACGTCTAGAAAAACAGCTTTTTTCTTTTTTGAAAATCCACCTTCCAATAGGTTTTTACTTTACAATGCAAGATTATGCTCAATTGGTTTCTCACTTTGTGTCCAGCGTGGTCATGCTTTTTTATTTCTTTTCGAAAATCTACCCTTTTTCCAACAGAATGTGAGGGGAGTGGCTTATTCATTAATTACCCTTTTCTGGATTTTTGATTGATCACCCCAACACGTCTTGCTACCAAAACATGTTTTTCACCAGACAGTTTCTATAGAGCAACTATAGAGTCTAGTTAGACTTTTTTATTTTAATTTCATACCGTTCAGTCTATCTGTATGTATGTACTCGCCTACCGCAAAAACTACTTGATATAAATCCATGAAATTTCCAGTGGGTATGGATTTAATCCCTGGTAAGTGGGTTAGCATATCAGTTTTTTGAAAACCACCCCTAAAAATATCTTCTTGCGGAGGGGATCAGGGGGTCTACTTATATGATTATTCATTAATGATGAAAATAGTGTGTGGTGACACAATAAAAGAATATTTTTTCATTCTCTTTTCTCAACTCAATCCTCGGAGATAAAAATGTGATACAGACTGTGTCCTTTATTCAGAAAGAAGCAAAACATTCAACGTATCTCATATCACGATGTTTATTGGTTGTGCATGGATACCTTGAATAGCGATGTTTCGATAACTGCATGTTTTGACTTAGTGCAGTTAAGGTACATTCTTCCAGAACACAGAAATTGGGGAACAGAAGTTACATCGATCAGGTGGTGGGAGGAAGCTCTATTTTTCACTTTTAGGGGTCAAAATCTTGGGGAAATTTCTTTAACCATTTATGAGTCGAAATCGGATAGGGATTTTCTCTCTCTCTCTCTCTCTCTCTCTCTCTCTCTCTCTCTCTCTCTCTCTCTCTCTCTCTCTCTCTCTCTCTCTCTCTCTCTCTCTCTCTCTCTCTCTCTCTCTCTCCTCTTTATCTTTTTTTTCGAAGATGGATGTTTCCCTTTTACGTGTAAAAATAGATTTTTTGGAGGGTGGGGTCGAAATCTAAGTGATTTTGTTTTCATTTTCTGGGGTCTAAATTGAGAGGAAGATCTTCACTTTTAGAAGTTGAAATCAAGGGTTAAATTTTTTTTTTTTTTTTTTTTAGGCATCGAAATCCTTGAAAATTTCTTCTTTGTTCACTTTTAGAAGTCGAAATCTTAGGGAATTCTTCTTTGTTCACTTTTAGAGGTCAAAAGCTGGGGGGAGATATTTTTCCACTTTTAGGGGTCTAAAATGAATGATGATTTTTGCCACTTTCAGGGGTCAAAAGACAAAGGATTCCTCTTTTACTTTTAGGGGTCAAAGCGGGAGGGACGATTTTTTCGCTCCCGAGGAAAAATCCATGAGAATTTTTTCACTTTCACCTGAAAAAATGGGTGGCTCTTCTTTAGGGGTCAGATTGGGGAAGATTTTTTTTTTCACGTTTAGTATTAAAAGCGGGAAGAAGTCGAAATCAATGGGAATTTTTTTTTTTTTACTTCCAGGGGTCAAAATGCAAAGGGCCTTTTTCCAACTTTTTTCAGGGGTAGAAATTGAAGTGATTTCATTTTACATTAAAGATAGAAAATGGGAGTAGACGAATTATTTCATTATTATGGGGCAAAATTGAGGGACAATTATTTTTTTCAACTCTTGGGGGTTGAAATCAAAGGGAATTCTTTTTTTTTTTTTACATTTAATGATCAAAATGGGGATGAAGATTTTTTCACTCTTAAAGATCAAAATCGGGGGAAGATTTCAATTTCACTTTTAGAGCTTCAAATTGAGAGTCCATTTTTCAAATATTAAACCCTTTTTATATAAGCCCAACCCTTTTTCACCGTTGCCAAATATCTTTTTTACATTTGCACTCCTCTTTTTTTAACATTACGGCCACTTTTTTAAAGAATGTAAAAGATTGTATTAAATCAATTTTAAAAACAAATTGAATTAAACCCGATCTGATTTATATTTTCTATCTTTCTATTTCTCTCTAGGACTGCAATTTATCCAGCCCTTTTGGGCGGTAATTAGTCTAGTCATGGATAAATATGCTAAAAGAGGTTTACCAATGTCATTGTATTATTCAGTTTTGATATAAATAAGTGAATCACCATAGTCCGCACGTGCACCAGAACTGATTATTTAAAAAAAAACTATATAGAATAATAAGTTTTAGTTGATGGTTTCTAAAATAATAACCCATGAATGTACCAGAACGATCAAAAATTATCTAAAACTATCTAAATAGTTTGAATCCTCAATCTAAAATCATCCAAAAAAAAATAGGTCTTTCATCTAAAATTATTTTGAAAAAGAAATACCAGTACAAAATGAGCATAGCGATCCCAAGAAGAACTTTTTTGAAGAAACAAAAAATAAACGTTTATAGATGCTGCTTAGTGGAGTTCTCTTGCACATTTTCAAGGCTGTCCCCCCACCCCCAAAATGTGACTAGAAGTGGAGACATACACAGATACTCAGCCACAAAGACAATGGCTGGATACTTTCTGGACAGATCTCTGATAAAACAATTCCAAACAGTTTATCACTGTGTTCTTTTCAAATAGAATAATTCATCTTATATAATTGATTTGAATTTTAGGTGACATTCAATCAGATGATTGAATATAATTTGGTTAGGATTCGGTTTTTGAGCCACGAAGCTCTCCTTGAAAACAATTTAGGAAGGTAACCAGAAGACACGTTATAATTTATTATATTCTGAATAGAATCTCCAGGCAAATCTATGAAAGAAATATTTTTCTAAAAAAGTAATTTCCGGATGGTTCGAAGGTTTAATCAGATATTTCGAAAAATTTAGTATTAGCAACACACTTTTTACTTGAGTAGTGTCAGCCAAACGGAATATATGATGTCATCCCAGCGACCCCACTGAGCCGGAGAAAGTATCTTTTGAAAGATATACTAGATCATACCTAATTTAGTGACGTAATTAGAGATTATTGGCGACACACGAAAGTGTTACGACACGAAAAGCTCTGGCCTGATGGATTGAAAGAATCTAAAAATGAAAGAAAAATACTTTTTTTTAGAAGAACGAGTCTTGAACGTATGATTTTTTTACAAGAAGAATCGCCAATTTTCATTTTGATTAGAAAAATGGAGTACTGGACGAAATGATAGAAAAAATCTATGTTTAGAGACAAAATTTTATCCACCAAAGAATATCTCCTAAAGAAAATGCAATTGCAATTTCACCTTCCGTGAAAAAAAAGTCTCCTGGTTAATTACAATTGAGATAGGGAGGATCTTTTTCTTCCAACACTTTCCAATAATCCTGCCCAAAATTAAGGAAAGGAAGGAAATAAATTATACATTACACATTCAATATTTACCTTCAATTCCACCTTAATTACCTTGAGTAGATATAGAGTTGGCACTGGATGGGGAATTGATGTTTCTTCGAATCATTCTGCTTTTGCCTTAGTATGATCTGCTGATATCATCAGTCATCGGTGTGACGAACATTTTGCTGAGATATTTATAAAAAGAAAATTGAAAGAATGAAGAATAAATCAATATTTAGTGCCAAAATTTTTATCATCCACGGAATATCTCTCTTAAGAAAAAAAGATTGTTATTCAAAAGCAGGGAAAAAAGCATCCTGAGAAAATTTTTAGTGTGATAGGGAGATTCTTTAAATAGTTTTTCTAATATCTTTCCGAAATCCCTGTCTGAAACAAGGAAAGGAAGAAAAGAAGTTTTACAAAATCAAATCCACCACTGGGTAGAGAAACAAAAAAGAAATCGATATTTAGCACTAAAATTTGTTTTCCCTGAAGAATATCTCTCTCCGAAGAAAAAACTTCCATTGAAAATACCGTCAGTGGAAAAGTACTATCAAATGTAGAACGCAGACCACAAAATTGATTTATATCAAAAGTGCAAATTTTCAGATTAACCCCTAATCAAAATTTACCTTACATTTACTTTACCATCAAAGTCAATCATTGAACAGCCATAGCGTCAGATTTTAAGTCATGTAAAAGTATGAAATTGAAGAATAAATATGATCAGAATAAATTCTATTCATGACATCAATGGCGTTTTTCTGCAGATTGACTTAGAGTACATTTAGAAACATTATTGATAAACCCGTCAGAATAAAGACTCCAATAGTCAACAGAGCTTTTTTTTTTCAAAAAATGAAAAATAAAAGCATTTCATTAGGGTCTTGTGGAATACTGATGCTAATTTCCAAGTCTGCAAACAAAACACTATGGCCAGGAGAGCTGGAATACACAAACACACGCACGTATAAATCAGGGGAAAACCTTCCACGACTTCCGGTGGTTATGGTTGTTCTGAGATGAGATATAGTATTCAGAGCTCTTTAACAATAAAAGAATATTGCAAAGAAATATTTACATTCTATCCTTGGTTAGATTAAATTTAATCTAGTTTTTATTGCATTGTAATTTGAAAATCTGTGCTTTTAACTTTGGGGGTTCTGGAATCTACACTCCCAAAGAGGGAAACCAAAATTAGTATGGGGTAGAAAAAATTAAAGAATTTAAAGAAAAACAATATTTACTTACAAATATGCATATCCTTAAGAATATATGAATGGAGAAAATAGGATTGAAAAAGTGAACGAGAAGATCCTGGGTAATTCCAAATACAATAAGAAGATTCTAGAAATACTTTTTTCTTCCAACACTTTCTCATAATCGTACCTAAAATAGAGGAAAGGAAAAAAATAAGCAGTATATTTATCTTCCTTATTCACCTTCGGTAACACCTGTAATTTCTTAGAGTAGGTATTGTTGGTGGTACACGGTGAACATCGGGGTTGATTTCTTTTGCTTCTTCTGATCAGGGTCTGTAACATCTTTGCTGGGATATTTATAAAAAGAAAATTGCGATTAGAAGATAGAATGACAAGAGGAAGAACAGACTATCTTCAAAACCTGCGACATTGTTTACACAATTTTGACAGTATTTGGTAACATTTCTCGGCATTTGTTTCTATAAAAAAAGTATTTAAGAAAGACATTTGTCTCTAATTGATTTTTCAATTTAATCCACATCAAAACATCTGAAACATGAATAGATAATCATTACATCAAAAATATGCAATACAATTCATTGGCAAAGGATATATATATATATATATATATATATATATGTGTGTGTGTGTGTGTGTGTGTGTGTGTGTGTGTGTGTGTGTGTGTGTGTGTGTAAATATATATGTATGTGTGTGTGTGTGTGCGAAAAAATGTATACTTAGTTGTAAACACTTTCTAGTCTGTCTTGTTTTATTTTCTTCATTCTTTTTCTCTTCCTGTCTTGAAATCTTTTTTTTATCTCGAGAATTGATTTGTTTTCAAAAGGTAGAATATGACGTAGTGTGACGTATAGAGAAATAATTTATTTTTATTTCTCTCTTATTATCTCCTTCTTATTAAGAGTTTTCTTTCTTTGTTATGAATGCTGTCAATCTGTCTTTAACAAATCCCTTTTCGGGTCACTTAATTCATTATAAACGCTCTTAACTAATTCAAATCTGGTCTTGAGATGAAATTCCCCCATTCTTAGAACAATCCACTTACGTCGCAGTTAAGGAAATATCAACATTTAGTGTCAAAATTGCATTCATCCGTTTGCCAACCCAATATCTCTAGAAGTTCTCGTCGAAATTCAATGACATTTCATGGAAGTGTGGGCAATGGATTAAGGAAAATTTTTCAGTTGATCCAGGAATCTTTCACAGTGACCTCCAATACATCGCACAGGGTTGAATGCTTGCCCTCAGATCGAGACGCAGTGTTTTAATCCACTAAGGAGTCATACCGAAGACTTTTAAAATGGTACTCAATGACTCTCCAACGAAAACTAAGCACAAGTGAAAAGGTGATAAAAAAAAGTAATTTCAGTCTCAAAGTTTGGTTTCTCATTAATAACTGACTTCTACAGAATCCACCCATTTTAACGACAAATCCGTTATAACGGCACCCTTCAATTCTTAAGGTACCGTAATAACGGTAGATTACTCTACGTCTCATTATCAATACACTTCGTATAAAATTCATAGGTCATAACACCAAATTTGTTATAATGACACTTTTATATCCCTCGCCAGAATGTCCTAATAACGGGAGTCTATTGTCTCTATCTCATTTTTGGACGGAAAGGCAACAACGATAAATCCTGCGAGAAAGAATTCTCCCTACAATGTCTATTTGTTCACACAATATCTCCAAATGTTCTCCATGAATTGCAATGACATTACGCGTAAGGATTGACTATGGGCTAAGAAAGAATACTTTGAATTTGGGGGCTGCATCGGAGCTATGTGTCCATACAATATCTCCAAAAACTGTTGATTAATTTTACTGGAATCGTCAGCGATGGGTTAAGGAAGAATTGGGGGGTATCGAGGAGTTTGTTACAGTCACCTCCCCTGTATGGTAATTAAGGTTCTCAATGAATGTCAATGATTTCTCTCTGGAAAAGTGAGCCATTGGGTAAAGAAGAAATGGGGAAAATCCAGGGATTTTACTGAATGAAAAATGTTTTCCCATTTTCTTTCAATACATTTATAAATTCACTCATTGTCTACACATTATTCTCAAAGGTTCTCGATGAATTTCAATTATATTTTGTCGAAGGGTGGGCTGTGAATAATTGCTTAAATTTTCGAGCGGATCCAGGATTCTTTATGTTCACCCCACTGCATTGGATTTATGAATTAAATTATTTTCACTAAGTCTTTTGTAACAATGGCGTTGGCTGATCTAAGTGCTTTCTAGTTTGATATTTGTGCTAATTAAAGTCACGGCCGAACAGCGCTAGATACAACAGTTCTCGTACGATCGCCAAAGTTGAGCAACGTCGAGCCTTGTCTGTACCTAGATGAGTAACCAGCTTGGAATATCAGGTATCGTAAGCAGCCAGGGATCATTTAGAGAACTTTAGGTGGTGATCTTGGTAATCCTCCGAAAAAAAGAGAGCGATCTCTACGCTGGGCTCGGTGATGCAAGGTAAAGGCTTCCAGCGGTATTCATTTCCCCGAATCTTTTTTGACCGCTGGCCTATTTGCCGCATTCCCATGAGCTGAAAGATCACGTTCTTTAATCATCATGTTAGCGTCTAAGAAATTACCCAGAAACATAGGTAGTCAATTTTTGAATTTCTTAAAACATTTGTGGTCTTTTTATTTTCCATACTTAGTGTGATAGGGTGATCATGTGGCAAAAAAATTCAAAGTGAATTATTTCAGTGAAACTTGATATCAGATACCATGAAGCGCCTCTCAAGAGCTTTCATATGCTACCAAAATCTCTGATATACTGTAATTAGTAAGAAAGTTATTGCGAATTTACATATCACTAATTTGTGTGGTAACGTATGAAATGATAGACGAGCAAATGATTTTTTGTGACTGGAAATGGTGTTCTAGTTGCAATAGTAGTCGTAACTTGTCTCAAAACATACGTAGCTGAGTTTTGATCGGTGATACTTGGGCAACTGATTAACGATATCGCTTTTCGAAATATTCTGTTAAGAATCGCCATATTGGTAGCAGATATATCATAGCAGACCTGGCGAAGTCTTTGAAAAATTGCACTTATACACAGTTTAAAAACTGCAATTTACTTCGCAAGTGCAGTTAGGGACAAATTTTCACACTGAGATTTACCAAACAGTAATATCATTTTGTCAAATTATTTAACTTTTTGCAGAAATTTAACTTGTTCTAACAATAACGATGCCATGAAATCGGCCCTCAAAGCCAAATCTGCGAAAATGGTTTGAGAATCTTAGGGGTAGGGTTTGGCCAACCTGACTCCTTATTGAAAAATTTATGGAAAAGAAAGCATCTATAGTAAGATTTGTCCTATCCGCTCTATATACGTATGCCAAGATTTAGTGTTTGATGTATTGTGTGTAAGATTTGTGAAGGAAAAAACACACGTTTGATCGTTTGTTAAGAGTAAGTGAAATAAACTGAAACAGTAACAATAATTCATATATTTACTTGTTTATCTTGGTGAATGTTTTTATTTCTCTTTATTTGATTCTATTTACGATCGTATGAGTAGAGACACATGATATATGATATGGTTTAATCGTTGGCGAAAATTCTTGAAATGAAGTAGAAACAATACAATAAATGTATTTACTTGTTTTTCTCTGATAGATTCTCTTATTTCATTTCATTTTTTTTTCGCCATTTATAACCTTATTGAAGAAAGTGTTGACTTTTCTTTCCCTGGAATCTTTTTTAATTTTGAATTAATAAATGCGGAAACTATTTTATGAAATGAATTCTTAATTTCTCTTGTTTTTTTTTATTTCTAATCTTTTCTGACTTCAAGGGTTATCACAAACCTATCTGGTGCAAATGAAAATCCAATAAAACATCTTAAAATTAGAATTGAAGAATCTGAATTAACCCAAAACACAAACATTTTTTTCCATTTCAATTTCAAAATTTCGGAAGAAAAACATGGCAGGTCAGTGAAAACTTGAATAACAATCACTTAAAATTATTTTATTTATGTTTCGTTCAACCTGTATTCGTGCTCTTTATGAATTTGAAATTCCATTCCACAGGTTCACCTAAAATTAAGTTTAAAACATTTAAATTCAGAAAAGAACTCAATTAAGGCGAGTAAACATTGTATTATTGAAATCTCTATTTTTTGCTGTATTCATTATCTGTACTCGTGTTGAAATATACATTGTAATTCTCCTTTCTTCACGATTGTTCATGCCTAATATATAAGGTGTCTGATATATGTATTAAATTCTAAATCCTATCAAACATGAATAGAACATATAATTTAGATTCTACAATAGATGTTTTTTCAATAAATTGTAAAAATAGGGTCCTGTAAATATAACCCCATCGCACTAGTTATTGGAAATGAAAAAGTCAACCGGTGTTTTAGGAAATACAATACTTCAGTAAAATTTTTGAAAAACAAGATAAGGATTCAGGTAGAAAAAAAATGTCGGTTTTTCTTCGATGAAGGTTACAAATGGCGAAAAAATATAGATATAAAAGAGAATTCACCAAAGAGAAAGAAGTAAATACATAAATTGTATTCTTACTACTTTACTTCAAGAATTTCTGCCAACGGCTAAACCATATCTCATACAATGTGTCTGTATACATACAATCATAAATAAAATCGAATAAAGAGAGAGAAGAGATTTTCTCGAAGACAGACAAGTGAAGTTGATAAATTGTTTTGTTACATTTTCGCCTACTTTTAACAAACAATCGCACGTGAGTGTTTTTTCCATCGTAAATCTCATACGTGTTATTTTGAATACCAAATCTTATCAACTTATCATACATTTGTAGAGCATATTGTACGCTTTTTACATTGAATGTTTTCTTTTCCAAAAAAAAGCATCCCGTAAAAATAACCCAATCGCACTAATTATAGAAAAATTTTTAATGAATAGAATCGATCCCCTTTGTACCTGGGTGATTTGCTACAAGAAAATCTTATGATGTGATTAGGAAGTGATTTATCAGCCAATGGAAATGCAGCAGATGAGCTAACAATCAAAAGATATTCGGGAAAATGATACGAACCCTAAAGTTCCTTCAAGAATATTTTATATGCAACGCTGTTCTACAAGATTTTTTTTTTTCGATTTCAATTTTTGGATGATTTCACTCCATTTAAACCTTCGAAGCATCCAGAATTATGTCTTATTCATCACAGTGACCCTAAGAGATTGGATTTCAATTTTTACTTCCGAAGCGAAGCATCTGATGGTAAATTTATTTTCCACGGAAAACTTTTGACCACTGAATGGCACACACACACACACGCACACACACACACACACACACACAGAGCACCGACTTCTGAAGATGGGAATATCTCCCGAAACATGTTTAGCTCACCAATGAACTCATTTATGGATTAATAAACTAAGTTTCCATACACTTTTACTCCTGAATCAGTTTCACTTCCTATTGTTCACAATATATATATATATATATATATATATATATATATATATATATATATATATATACATATATATACATATATATATATATATATATATATATATATATATATATATATATTCTAGAAAGCTTTACTGCTTTTTTTCTTTACTTGTGTCACTTCAATCACTTATTTCCCCAAATCTGTTAATGTAATTCATGTGATTTTCTTCAGTATTTTTTGTTTTACAAATACTTTGTTATCATAACTAAAACAGTTATATTAACATACACTTACACACACACTTACACACACACAACAACAATAACAACAACAATGCTATGTCTTAAATACCGAACATAACTTATTATTTAATGGAATCAACCTATCATACATCGGATATTGCATTATATCATATTATATCATATTGTATTCCTGAGTTGTATTGCATGAATACATATATTGTTTCAAGTAATATTTAGTTACAGTGATTTGACCAGCAAAGCTCCTACCCTGCCCCTCTGAGCTGGTTCGGCTGCGAATGATGAGAAATAAGTGAATGAAGGAAAGCTTTTCTCCCAATTCCCATCGTCATATTTGATCTTTGACTTTTTGTATCCAATCCGCTATTTTGTCATGATATGTATTGGTTCTCAATTCCTTTTAGACAAGGGAAAGGAAACTGTTGAGAACCATGATCGCCCTCGTCCTAAAGGGACGTGGTACCATAAGAAAGAGAAGATTAATTGCTTCGTAATTCCTTTCTGCTTAAATGATCCGAAGGTTTAATGTGGGCAAAAAACAGTGCAATAAGGTTTTATGCTCATATCGATAATTACAATTGCCTCTTCTAGTCAGGCTTGTTCGGTAACTAGCTGAAGTGACCGTAATTATTTATTACGTGTGGATTATTTATGTGTGGATAAATTATGCAAATATATATTTAGTTGGCAATAATAGAAGTATTTGAATCAAATTTATTCAGCTAACATGTTTCGCCTTTCGGCTTTATCAATCAAGATGGCCATTTCATATAACAGCTTGTATATATGGTTACGTTTGAAGAATCAATTCGAAATACGCTAAACATTCAAAAATAATCTTACACACACAGAGTATAATTTAATTTCAATCAAGAGTTAATGGCAAAAAAGCATAACCCTGAAATCCCTCTATAACTTTTGTTTATGCCGTCTAATTTAGATTTTTCAAATATATGGATCCATTTGAACATCATAAAATAATTGGCGTTGGCTGCTCATGCGTTATGATGACTTAAGATGTTAAATAAACGAACAATTAGATATTACTTCACCTGAAATTTTCTCTATTATATATATACATATATATGTACACATATATAAAGCTTTACAGCTTTTACCATCATCATCAGTCTTTCAATGTCCGTCGTTGGACATAGACCTTCTCCAGGATTCGCCACACTTCTCTATTGTGAGTGTCTCGGAGCCTATACTTTCAAAATTTGTCTGGTTCGTCTCTCCATCTTGTATTCTGTCGGCTTCGGTTGCACATGTGATTCCTGGGGATCCATGTTGTGAGTCATGATGTCCATTGTTGGTGACCATCTCATTGCCATTTGAGTATTCTATGATGTCTTGGACTCCCATTTTCTCCCTGATATACTGTGCTGTCTCGTGATCTCTCCAATGTGAGGTTGAGCATGATTCTCTCATGCGTGTGTTGCCTGTTTCTCAGTTTACTGGTCTGTCTTTTGGTTAAGCTCCATAATTCAGCTCCATATATGACTATCGGGATAATGCATTGGTTGTAAACTCTTCAAAAGCTTTTTCAAAGTCTTTTTGTCATTCCAGTCCCTTATTTCCCAATATCTATCAATGCAATGTATCTGATGTTCACTTCCCTTTTGGCCATGATTTTAATGTACAGCTCATGTCATATATGTAGTTTGTTATTTATGCAAGGTATCATCATGATGTATATGGATGTTATTTTATGCCACATATGATTTATTTTTTAAAAACAGGGCTTACTTACATAGGTTACCCAAAAAACGTATATATATATATATATATATATATGTGTGTGTGTGTGTGTGTGTGTGTGCGTGTGTGTATGTGTGCACGCATGTATGTGTGCATGTATAGTCTAGAAAGCTTTACAGCTTTAAACACTAAATATTAAAAATCTTTTTCAATAGATTTTTGTATCATTCCAGTCACCCATTTTCCCAATATCCGTCAATGCATTTTATGTAACTTTCAAAAATGTTTTCTTTGTTGCCCTTATACTTTGTTATACATTATTTATAATTATTACATTATTTATAATTGTATTTATTGCTATTTTTTAACGCTAAACTCGAATGAAATTTACTATTCATATTTTCTGATTTTCAATCATTTTATATCAATAAGGGAACAGAATCGATTGAAAAATAGTCTGTTTTTTTTTTCATAAAGTAACCGTCACTTTAGCCGAGATATAATATTGTCTCGTAATTCCTTTTAGCTTTTATTAATAAGGGCAGAGGAAGCTGCGAAGAGCCGTGATCTTCCACGTCCATTAGGGAAATGGTGGGAAAAGCAGAAGGAGATTCATTTCTTCGTAATTCCTTCTCACTTCAATTATTGCAGGGCAACACAGGCTTAATGCAACCGGGATAATCTTAAATTTAAATCTAGTGAACCTGGTGGCTATTCGAAACTTTCTTCTCTCTCTCTCTCTCTCTCTCTCTCTCTCTCTCTCTCTCTCTCTCTCTCTCTCTCTCTCTCTCTCTCTCTCTCTCCAACCTATTTGCCTGGAAATTTAGTGAACATGGCAGACTTATAAATATAGTTATATAATCAATAAATATCATTTGAATGGTAAATCCTCCCCCATTAAAGATATTCAAAACCATCTCTTCATCACAGCTGTTTGCATGGAAAGACCTGACATTACAATGAAAATTTGGAGGTGTTGTTTCATCTTGTAGAATATTAAATCTCCACCCTGATCCCACGTCACCCTACATTAAATGATATTAATTAAATGTAAAATCCTGACCTCGAAGTCAAAAGTGCAAATCTCATTTCATTTCATTTGATAGATCCAGATCCCTTTCAACAACATGAAAGAATATTGCTAAGAACTAGTGTCACCAAATTCAAACAAACTTGTTAATTAAATCCAAGTTTGTTCACAGTGTAAACCTGAAAATTTGCTCTTTCCACCTGATTCTACATTTGATTAAAAAAGTCTTTAGCACAATTTCACCTGATATTTATTGCGTATTTTATATCTATATATTCAATATTTATACATGTTTATTGATAGAGCGAAAGTTGCTCAAAGCGACGTGAGAGAGGAAACTGTGGAGAGCCTTTATTGTTTCGTAATTCTTTTAGCTTCTTTTATTCGAAGGCATCTCAGGTTCAATGCGGACAAAAGTTATGAAATAAGTTTTAATGCTTAAGCAGGTGATTACAATCAATCTCTCTGGTCTCGCATTTCATTAGCCCGGAATATGCTGGGAACTTCTGCTAGTTTTTTTTTTTTATTATAGATGTCTTTCCTTACAGAGTAACATGACAAGAAAACTAATTGTAACAGTTTGCTTAAGCATAGGAACATAATCCATAATTTTTTCGCCCTCATCGGACCTGAGGTGCCATAGACTAACTGAAACTAAACGGAACTACGAAGTAATATATCTTCTTCTTTATGAGCCACGTTCCTAAAGGGCATGAGGGATCATGGCTCTCCACAGCTTCCTTTCCCCTTGTATGGGGAGCATTTGGATAACTGACCTTGAAAGGAATTACAAAGTAATATATCTTCTTCTTTATGAGCCACGTCCCTAAAGGGCATGGGGGATCATGGCTCTCTACAGCTTCCTTTCCCCTTGTATGGGGAGCATTTGGATAACTGACCTTGAAAGGAATTACAAAGTAATATATCTTCTTCTTTATGAGCCACGTCCCTAAAGGGCATGAGGGATCATGGCTCTCCACAGCTTCCTTTCCCCTTGTATGGGGAGCATTTGGATAACTGACCTTGAAAGGAATTACGAAGTAATATATCTTCTTCTTTATGAGCCACGTCCCTAAAGGGCATGGGGGATCATGGCTCTCCACAGCTTCCTTTCCCCTTGTATGGGGAGCATTTGGATAACTGACCTTGAAAGGAATTACGAAGTAATAAATCTACTTACTGTTGCATGTCCCGTAGAGGCGTGGGTGATCATGTCTCTACACGGCGTTATTTTCCTTGTCTGAGGTGCTTTCGAATTATTTAAGCTAATGGAATTACGAAGTAATGAATATTCTCTTCATGTGCCATGTCCCTTAAGGACATGGGTGATAATGACTCTCCACATCTTTCCCTACCTTGGAACTTCCGAATAATTGTAACTAAAGGAATTATGAAGAAATGAATATTAGGCAAAACTGAAAAAAATGATTCTCTGATGGAGAAACTGGATTTAATGTAGATGTAGAGGTAGTATTGAATATCCACCATGTTGGATGGACCTTTTTCTGGAGCAAATTAAAAAGTAAAGCAAGCCAATCAATATCTCCTTACATTTATTGATTATTTATTCATTAGAAGCATAAACCTCAATTTAAACTGTTTCCGAAACTGTCTAAATGTGTTTGATCGATTCTGGTAGGCTATGGATATATGTATCGTGCCTGCGGAGTGCGCCGATGACGCTAGAGAGCTGAAAATTTACTCCTTATTATGTCATTAAAAAACGATTTTTTAACCCATCCCTCCCTAGAAAGCCCTTACAATCTAAGCTTAAGCTATAAGGATCTCTCAGTTTGAGTCCGGTAAAAGTGATGCTTATATTTCGAAAATTCAGACTTTCTTAGTGATCTCTACCAAAGAAAAGGCAAGAGAAATAACTAATTCATTAATCGTTTTTTTTTCAATTGCTCACACCCAACACGGCATGCTGCTAAAAGACATTGGGTAAGTGATGGTTTCTATTGAATGACAAACCAGACCTGCTTTTTTTTTGTTTCCTTTTTAAATCATTCTTGAAATAATAAGGCAGTGGAATTGAGTAAAATAATTTCTTTTTAATATGAGAAAAATATCAGTTTTATTCACGAATCATCATCAACATCAGTCTTTTAACGTCAGTCGTTGGACATAGACCTTCCCAAGGATTTTCTACAATTCTCTATTATGGGCGTCGCGGAGCCAGTATTTCCTGAATTTGTCCAGTTCATCTCTCCATCTTGTGTTCTTTCGTACTCGGTTTCTCGTGTGATCTCTGGGGATCCATGTTGTGAGTCGTGATGTCCATCGGTTGTCTGTAATTCTTGCAACATGGCCTGCCCATTGCCATTTTAGTTTTTCAATAGTTTCTATGAAGTTGGCCTACACGTGAACTTCAGTTAAACAAAAATCATGAGCAACAATCATGTTGAGAATAAAAGCATAACTGTTAAGATAGAAGATGCAAAACTCGGCAAGGTAGACCATTACATCTACTTAGGACAACGAATCTCCGTGAGACCTCCAAAAGAGGAGGAAATCAAGTGAAGAATCACTCTGGGATGGCAAGCCTTCGGCAGAGACGTTCCCAATAATTCTGAAAAGAAGAGTATACAACCAATGCATTCTCCCGATAGTTACGTATGGAGCTGAAACATGGAACCTAACCAAGAGACAAATCTGCAAACTGAGAAGCATGCAACGCACGCATGAGATAATCATGGTCAACCTTACATGGAGAGATCACAAGACAGCACAGTATATAAGGAAGAAAACGGGAGTCCGACACATCATAAAAACTATTCATGAATATTTGGTGATAATTGTTTATCCTGCCGAGACAACAGTAGTAGTAGTAGTAGTAGTACGGGTATAGATACTGACACAATGCAGTCGGAAAGAGAGAAAGTGAACAAACGTACAAATGGGGAAAAGGGAGCGGGGGGACTAATCTCGGCATAAAGTTACCGGAGTAAAAGAAAAAAAAAATAAGAGAACACGGAATATGAATAATGAAGGGAGCACCATTCTTATCATAAGGTCGAAGTAATACCAAAAAATATATAGAAGACATTTTCAAAACCAAAAAGGTTTTCCATTGGAGAAAATCCTGCAACAAAAACAAAATCTTTTTGTTCAGTGAAGTATTTTCTTCAATTTGACCTCTTTGTATATATCTTAATTCTTAGTTGTTTTTACATAAAAAATTCCCTGACATCAAAGTTATACGATGGAAAATAATTCCATGAAGCAATTTAATCAATTTTCATGAAAAAATTTGTCATTCAAAAGAAAAATTGAAAAATCTCATTTCACAAACAATTTTCTCCAATTGTATTGAAACGGAGTAATCGGAAACCGTCAACAGAAGTTTTTTTCAATTTTCAAGTTGGTGTTGCTGGCTATGTATGTATGTAAGTATGTTTGTATGTATGTATGTATTACGCGTAGGGGCGCACCAACAGAGCTAGAGGGCAGAAAATTTTAAATATCACTCCTCATTATATCTATATATGATAATAATATATATATTTTGTTTTTGTTTTTTTATTTAGTTTTTTTTTCGGGAGGGGTCAGTTTGCAATGTACGTTTTTGTTTTTTTTAATGGATCCCTGAGCTCATGCCCAGTAGCATTCACGCTAGTCTTTTTTAAAAATAAGAACTTTTAGGTGATCACAACCCAACAAAATGCGAAAGAAATAACTTATTCATTGATCACCCCTTATATTTTCCGTTGGCCTCCCCCATCCTGGAACACGACATGCATGATGGCTTTTATTGAGGGACTAACCAGATCTGTTTTTTTTTTTAAATTTATGTTTGAGTAACTTGTGAAGAAAGTGATTTTGTAGGGTTGTTTTCAATGGTTGCCAGTTTTTCGACACGTCCTTTGTCATTAGTGTGTTCTTAAGAACGGTGAATATAGGCCAAATCTTGTGTACTCGCTTAACCCAAGAAAATATAAAAATAAATTCGATGTAGTTTGCTTTCAGTATTTCAAAGCTCCGCTGTGCTAATTTTATCCCCATTCCCAGCATGGAAACCATTTGTTAACAAGTTTATAAAATACCATTCTCCTTGATTATTCGTCTAATTGGCACTATTCATGGGGGAGTGATAAAAAACACTTGTAGGAATCTTCAGTTTGTGTGAAGAGACCATTGTTAAATGCCAAGGTCTTAGATGAATCCAATTAGTCAGAACGTGCCTGAAAGGGATTTTGCAGAGAGGATAGAGAATGCACGCATGCGCAATCCCTCTGTTGCGATCAATGCTTCCAACTTATCGTCTTCAAAAGAAAAAAAAAAGCACATCCTCCGACGGCACAACTGAAGATACCGATGAACATTCAATTCAAACTTAATTCTCTTTCAGTTTTTTTTTCCTTTTTTTATCTCGTGGTTATTGGATTTTTGCCTTCTGTCCATGATTACAATAAAACGAAATTCGCGTTCGTCGAACGACACCTTCTTTTGCAACCATGTTTTCACTTGGGACAAAACAATCCTAAACATAAATGTTGCCCAAACAGAGAACAACACTGATAAAATCCTGCTTTCGGTCCCTGTAATCCATGAGCAAGTCAGGTTGCTCGGTAACATCTGGGTGGAATAATGCTCATGGAGACTCTTGGCAAAGTATACCTCTCTGGAGTTAGAAAGTATGGAATAACATTTTAGTTATTGTCGTTTTATGAGTGTAATCATCCACTCTGAACGAAACATTTCTGAAAATACAATGATATTTTGAATTTGTTCAAATTATCTTTGAAAATCGTCAGTATAAAGTACGACATATATATTCAAACTGATAGCATTTTATCCTAAGCGACCCAACAACCATTCAAATTCATCACAATGATAGCTGATTTCAAGTGCTTTTCAGTAAATTTTGTTATAAGATTCTAAATTTAAAACTGCGTCAATGGTGGCTCTCGCAGTAGAGTATTTTGTTCGGTAGAGTTAATGATTCCATTTTTAGAAAAATATCTGCCTTTTGAGTTTTATAACAACATTTTATGATGAGTGCTTGAAATCAGCAATCATTAACAGAATTAAATATTTTGAGGGGTCACTAATGACAATATACAATGAGGTTGAATATATGTTGTACTTTATATTGACTACTTCTCAGATATATTCATTTTAGAGTACTGATGACTGAAATTTTTGTTCCTGGCTCATGGACTTTTTCTCCTTCGTGGAATTCCATTGGCGTCTGCCTATTTTCTGGCACTCATTCAAGCTGCACCCGTTGAAGTGATTGGACTTGGATGAGAGCCAGAAAAGAGGGAAAATAAGTAGACATCTTGTATTAACATTTTCCATGTGGATCGGTTCCAGAAGTATACACACATGAGAAAACCGCCCACAGAATTCACTATTAGTGTATGGATTATTAAGACGCCCTTTGTCATCAACCGAAATAACTCAATCGGAAGGGCGTGAGACGGAACACGTGGGGAGATCCCCAGCCACTGGATCCAATCCAAGATTTCAACGACATCGAATGAATAATAAATAGGCAAGATAAACTACTTTATAATCAGCATTTATTAGCTAACTCCATTGATGACTGCAACAGACAAAAATATCATTCACGTGGCGTGTTATATATGGAAACAAACACTGGATTCAAGGGTCACTTATTCCAATCATCGTGGCTCCCATAACTCCAGTGTTCGAACACTTGGAGTCGATTTTGATCACACAAATAACAAATGGGAAAAACAATAACGACTCCATGAAAAATATTCAATGTCTTTCATTTCTCTCATTTCTCTTTTGAAGGAAAGACAGTGGAGTTCGCGAAAGAGAGTACGAATGAAAACTTTCTTCTTTCTCAACGAAAACACGAACCTCATGAACAAAAGTGAGTACTTCGGTTTTAAATCTCAAATGAGCCGTGCTAGCATCAAATACCTTCCCAAATTTGAAGTGGATTTATTTAACACCATGAAAAGAATTGAATTTAAAAATAAACGAGATAAACTAAAAAAAGAGAAAAAAGGGAAAAAAAGGACGTGAAAAAGATCACTGAATCCAACAACATTTACGTCAAAGTGGATAAATCGAAAAAGATTTATGAAATTAAAGCCAAAACATACAAAGAATAATTAAAGAACAAATAACTAGATACTAAATTGATTACGACAACAACGCACAACAGTTAATAAAAAATGATACAAACCACATCACCAACAAGCTAAAAATCAACAACAGGGTAGGCAAAATTGCTAGGAACAAAATCTTAATACTTCTTGAGGACTATGGACCCAACTTTTTTAAAAAAATTCAATGTAGACTAATCAATTCAGCTAAAACATTATAAGGACAAGAGTCGATAAAAATATTACAGAAGATTGTTGACGAAATTAAACTAAACTCCAATACAACTGGATAAATACCAAGAATGCGATTAACTGGTTCAAGAATATAAAAAAGCAAACGACGAGCCTCATAAATCCAATTTGATATAATTGATTTCTACCCATCCACCACTGAAAAAGTCTTTGGCAATACTAATTATTTGGAAAAATAACACATCGACATGCCAAAATAAAACATCGAAATAATAAAATCATAGATGAAAACAATAACAATAAACGTCATTACATGGATCTAGAAGAACAGCACAAACAACTTCGACGTTCCCATGTGGGCCTTTGATTCTGCCCAAATTTCAGATTTAATTGGCCTCTATATACTGTACATCATAGAAAGAGTCATTAATAAAACTAAAATAGGATGGTTTGTTAGTTGCAGACGGCAATAATTGGCCCGAAACCAATGGACCATAGAAAACAATGCATTTAGGTACATAAGTTTCAAAATTGAAAATATGTCCAACATAAAAGTTGCGAATTTCTTAGATGTTATCTAAAAGTGGGTGATAACATGTATTGAACTTATTCAAAAATGACCAAGACCCCATACACATTGCCATTTAATCAAATCACCAAGTATCAACATAAAAAAAGATCCCTAATTCCGTCAATACTAGAATTAATCTCTCATACCCCAAACAAAAATTTTTTAAAGAAGAGAAAGAATTATACAGTAACGCCATGAAGAAAGGCGACTTTAGTAAAGAAATTCATTGGAAACATAGATGAAATCATCAATAAGAACAAAATCAATGAAAAGAAATAGAAACAGAAAAATCATTTGGTTCTTACTGCAAACAGATAAATATCAATATTGGAAATATTTCCCCACAGAAAATTCACTACATTTGATTCTTGGAAGAAACATTCTGAAAATCAGTTACAGTTGTATCAAAAATAAAAATAGTATTGTTAATTCACACAATCAAAAAGTAATTTAAAAAAGCTAGCAAAAATAATAACAACAACGATAACTATCAGAGCAGAAATAATACGAATATAAATGTAACTGTAGAAATAAACTGCATTCCCTCAGAATAACAAATGCACCACCGGGAGCTGCATATATTTAGTAACTATCATAGCTACTGAACGACCATACAACAAAAAATATCACATAGGAATCTCAAATTACAAAAGGGAATCTAGATACTACAATCACAATAGCTTTTTCTCAATTTTAAAAATAAATATCAAACTGCGCTTACAAAATATTCCTGGCATCCTAAAGAAGAAAAACTTACACCACCTGTGACAAATGCTTCTTTTGCTTAGAAAAAGATTAAGAATCTTGAAATTTAAAAACAGAAAGAAGCTTCTGAATCAAAAAAACGAAATGGTGTCGAAATGTAGACTCAAATGGAAAATCAAACTTGAACTTAACTAACTGTATATTGACACTATATTTAGATGAAATAATGGTATTATAATAAACACTAATACCCACTAAAACTTATTTTGATTAATTCTGACACCTACTACAACTCAGTTATGGTCATTTCATAAACCTAATTCACTTAATATCAAAATACGAGGTACAAGTATCAACTACAAATAAATACATTACTATTAACCCCTAAGACTTCAAGCAACTAAGATAATTTTCAATTGCCAAAATCAAACTAGTAAACACGACTCATAACATATACACTATCACAATACAACGACTTAATACAATCATTAATTAAGCCATAGCTTGATCTACAACTACCTGGGCGCCTAACTACCAACCTAACGCAAATCCACATCCGAAAAATTACATTTGATTCGATACCAATATAGTTCCAATACCCAAACTCAGATTGAGATACTACTACTACTACTACTAATAATAATAATAATAATAATAATACCCTGGACCTGTAAGCACTGTATGAGGGTAAGCAGAATTAAATTTATAATTAAATGTACACTTCTCGCCCTCCTGATGAAATTAAGTTCTCTTATGCAAAACTAATGCTTTTTCATGTGAATATTCGGTTGGTACCTTCGTGAATTGGCCAGATTCTTCTGAATTCCAACGTGTTGTATGAAGTAGCAGGGGGAATAGCAATCGGTGGCCAGTCTCACTACCAACCAGAATGTGAAAGTGTGGAAAGGACTTTTACTAAGTCAAGACTTAGAAGAAATAAGGGGGAGCTATGACCTTACTAGATGTACCTAATTAGCTCTGGAGGCCAAGCTTAGAGCTTTACGTATAAAGAAGTTGGTAAAGGACGAACACTTTTCCACACATAGATGTTGCGTACACCCATATGGCTTCCCTTGACGAGAATATACCCTGGATGCTAAGAGCTGGTGGGGCTCTGAAGGTACTTCTGAAATACATCAGTTCTAACCAACCCATCAAGGTCTGGTACAAACTTAAAGAACAAAAAAAAACAATCATGACGGTACAATCAAATCAATTTACTGCAAAAATGAGGCACAGATCAAAGATTTGTGTCATAACCGACAGGGACTCCCTTGTTAGCCACCAGGAGGGACCCAGTCGTCCTCCTGTAAGTACTGGCCAAAACCCCAGCTCGTGTAACCTTTTGGTCTTCAGGAGGGACACAGCCACCATCGAGTGGCTGCTTTCGAGAACAAGAGGAGAAAATGGTCAAGAGAGGAAAACAGGCTAGTAATGTATTACTACTTCAAAAGCAAACCTTTGGTACGGTGTTATAGAGAAAACATGCTCAAAATACAGAGGGAAAAATCTGCCGTGTAGGTATCAAGCCAGCGCCTGGCTGACCAAGTAAAACAAACTCTGAAAAACAAATGGCTCTCCGAGACTGAACTACAAGACACTCACAATGAAATAGAAAATGAAGAAGGTAACCTAGCTAAATGACAAAACTAAAAGAAACCCAAAGAAAAACAAAATCTCTGCAGAAAGGCACACACCAGAGAGGAAACAAAGACACCCCAACAGAAGAAGAGAAAACTCAGATACTAACTTTGAAAGATATCATGCAATAAGAAAAAAGACAATCCCCACTCCTAGAGACAAGGACAGAAAGAAACTCAGAGAAGCGACCGAACATGTCAACTGCCTCTTACAACATATCGAAACTAACAGCCTTTTGGAGCTCAACAATCTAATCTACGCTGGAGCGAAAATGATAACACAACGTTTCACAACACAAGAAAGAACCCCAAATAATAATAGGAAGGAAAACCCTATCTGCGAAAGAAGATTAGAAAAGCAGATCTCACAACTCCAGAGAGACGAAATACTACTGAGAAATGCACCACATACGAACAGACCACGTGTAAGACTATGGGACAAACACAAGATAACACAAAAAGGCCTCCCCACTGCAGTGGAAGAGATACATCAGAGGAGATTAGCCAAGAAGGCAAGGATGAAGAGATACAGGCAAAATAACTACCCAATACACACAAAACTGCACATTCCAAAACAACAAGAGGAAGTTTTACCAAGATCTGAACGGAGAAAGATGATAGAACATAAAGCCAGGTGCCACAGAGACCAAGAATTACTGGAACAGCATATGGAGACACCCGAAAAAACACAACGAAATCCCACAATAGTTAGAGAACCTGGAAAGATAATTCAAAGACATAGACAATAAAGAACCAATAATATTGAATGAAACCACATTGAAACACTCTCTTAGGAAAATAGAAAATTGGAGAGCGTTAGGACCTGACGGAATCCACGGATACTGGTTTAAAAAATTCACCACACTACATGACACACTCACCTACCTACTCCAAAGTTGCCTAAATGAAGGTGAAGTACCAGAATTAATGACTAGAGGCAAAATCACTCTAATCCAAAAAGACCCTGAAAAGGGAAACGTCGCAAGCAATTATAGACCAATCACGTGCTTACCACACATGTGGAAACTCCTGACCGGACAAATAGCGGAGAGAATGTACATATCCATGGAAAGAAGGGGACTATTACGAGAAGAACCGAAAGGATGCTGTAGAGGAACCAAGGGGGTGAATGACTTGCTCTACATCGACCAGATGATCTCAAAAGAAGTAAGAAAAAGGAAGGAGAACTTTGCAGTGGGGAAGTCCAAGGAATGGAAAATGGGAACAGAAGAAGCTATACGGAGAATTTAAAAGACAGGTACAGGATGTTGCAGACGAGAGATTATGGACATGGCTACGCAAGGGAAACCTAAAGAGAGAAACAAAATTGCTCTTCATGGCAGTTTAAAACAAATGCATCAGAACAAACTATATCAAAACAAAAATCGATTGAACACTGACAAACACCAAGTGCCGCCCGTGTGGTGAAAGAGATGAGACTGTAAATCACATAACTAGTGAATGTAGTCGACTAGCCCAGAAAGAGTGTAAAGTCGGACACGATAGAGTAGCAACAGTGATACACCAGGAACTGAGTAAACGAATCGGATTTAACCACACGGAAAAGTAATACCAGCACAAACTGGAAGTAGCCCTGGAGAATGGCAACCACAAATTACTTTGGGACTTTGACATCCAAACAGATCGCCTCATCCAGGCGAGAAAATCGGACCTGGTAATCGTATATTGTAAATCTTCTATGAGGGTTGAAATATGGTTGTACGTCAAATTTAAGTCTCTCTGGTAGCCTGGAAGGGTTTTAATTTTGTTGACGTTGTTGTTGTTACCATGTGAAAATGAAGTCAATTTTTGACCAGGTGTTTGACAATATAATTGTAAACTTCGTGTAAATGATAGGGCAAAATTTTGTAAAAAAAAAAATTGCTAAAACTTCGCCAATTAGGCAATTTCGCCGATTAGGCGTTACATAGAGATCGATCACGTTACTGCCTCTTTTAATCACCACAAAAATTACGGTAGAATAGAGAGATTTATGAGGACCATGAATGATTTCTTAGCAAAAGGAAGAATCGATAACACCCTGGGGAGTGAATATTTTAATTGATAATGCGTAAAACGAATAGAAAATGGCTATTATTCACTTCAAACGTTGCTTTTGTGACCAGGACAGAGATAGTCATATGTTATTGTTCATGTTGCTTTATGTGATTAAAATGCGCTAATTCACACAGTTTATAAAAAAGACGTAGTTATATCCAGAGAGACCGAGACGACTGTAATACCGGAAAACGCATCTGAGGCCAGGATGAAAAGGAATAATAAGAAAACTATAAAGTATTCAGAGAGCGCATCCCTCTGCTAAAGCTATTGTCAGGGGTGCAATTAAACGGGTGGCTATTCGAAAATCTTCTAATCGATTATTTTACAGCCTATTACCCATCTTTCCATTATGGAAATTCATTGAGAGCTATAGGAGATATTGTGTTGGCAGACATAGAATTTATGTGATACGTGGTTTTGACGTACAACTATGAAGGAGAGGAGGTAATTGTTCCTGGATCCGCTCCAAAATTTAATTAACTCTCCTGAGGTGCATTGTCCACCACTCCACGGAAATTTCACGGATATATCGTGTGGAGAGTCATGAGCGTACATATAAGTATATCCTTTTTCAAACGGAAGAATATCACTCAATCTGAAAAAATTCTGATCATCATCTACATCATCATCATCATCATCATTCTTTTAACGTCCGTCGTTGGACATACACCTTCCCCCACGGAGTCAGTATTTTGTAAATTTGCCCAGTTCATCTCTCCATCTTGTATTTTGTCGGCCTCGGTTTCGCATGTGATCTCTGGGGATCCATGTTGTGAGTCATGAAGTCCATCGGTTGTCTGTCAGTCTTGCAACATTGCCTGCCCATTGCCATTCAAGTTTTCTAATAGATTCTACGATGTCTTTGGCTGTCGTTTTCTTTCTCACAAAACTTCACTGAAATCCATTCAGAACTTCTGGAGATATCGTCTGGACAGACCAACAGACGCGACCAAATGTTCAACTCTGTGGATAAAGATAGATAGGAGGACAGAAGTTAACTTTAACGCAGAAGTTAACTTTCAAACAGTATACATTCAATAAGAAACAACAGAGAAGGAATAAACCAGATGAACCCAGTATAGTTTAATAGTTTTAAAATAAGGATCTCTCTCTCTCTCTCTCTCTCTCTCTCTCTCTCTCTCTCTCTCTCTCTCTCTCTCTCTCTCTCTCTGCCCAACACAGAGTGCTGCCAAAAGACGTTGATCACGTGACTATTCCTATTGAGTGACTAACCAATTATGTTTATTTATAAATCTAGTTTGGCTTTTTATCCCAGCTGAGGTATGAGACTGGTTCATTCACGGTTTCGTAACGTTTTGTTTCCGTCCAAGGCCATATTCCCACTAAGCTGTGCACTCGTGCGTGCACACACTCGTTTTGCAACCAGCTCACAAAATAAATCAATCTGTGCACAACTTACTTGAAATAATAAATGAATATTTAACTTTATTATTATTATTATTATTATTATTATTATTATTATTATTATTATTATCGAAAATAATATCTCGATTTACTGTTTCTGTTAAATAGTTCGTTACTCCGTAAAATGCAATAATATTAAAAGGTGTCAATATAGTTTTATCAATCCTGAAATATTGGCCGTGCCACAATCATCTTGAAACAAGCTGATCCGGTGCAGGGTCAAATCCACTCCTGCTACAAATCCGACTGGAGGTGATTCCTACAACTTTTGTGTTTTTAAAATATATAAAAATATAGTTTTTATGTTTTTAGTGTAAATGTATTCATTTACTCGAATGAAATAAGCCCTTAGGTATTTCTAACATGGATAATCCTAGAAACGTAAGACCTGTCAGTTTGACTTAGTTGATAAGAGAGTTGCCTTAAAATCATTTGGTGGTGATTTTAAATCACAGCGGGGGGAAATATCAATTTTATGAATATATTCATCTCTTCATCAAAATAGAATGAGCTCATGAGTATTTCTTACAAATATTTTCGAATATAAGTAAGACTTGACGATTTGTAAAAGAGTCGCCTAGAAATCACTTGGTCAGGATAACAAATCATTGGTCAGGAAATGCTAATTTTATTTATCGGTTGAGTTTAATGTGCTGGAAAAGACAAACAATGAACAGATTATCCCATTAAATCGGGTGAGGATTGTTTCTGTTATTGCGGTATAAAAACTCAAGTCAACTCCAGACTTTGACTGGAGCTTGACAACAATTTTAAGTTTACGTTTTCATATGTACTCATTGTGTACAAATTCACATAGAATTAAAAAAAAATGAGATTCTTGCGTACACGGACTACAGAAAATTGGAGAACTTTCTGAAAGCATTTTTCTCGACTGTACCCCTACTCCTAGAAGGTACTGTATGAAGACCCGATACTGTTCAGTAACAAACGACTGTAGGATTCGAACTATATACAACGATGTCAGCAAAATTTCCTTCGGATTTTGTTTGTAAAGCAAATATTACACCGTGCAACTTTTTTCCTATTTTTTTGTTCTTGGGTAATAAGCGTTATTAGAAACTGCCGATTGAAACTGTCACCAAATCTGTCAGAATAGATTTTTTTCGGTTTTTTAAGCTAGTCTTCCTATCTGGCAGGCTGGCTATATTTGTATGTATGTATTTATGCATGTATGTATGTATGTATATATCACGCGTATAGGCTGCATCAATTAAGCTAGAAGGCTGAACACTTAAACATTTATTCTTTATTATGTCTACAAAAAACTGTTCCTTGTTTTTTGAAAATGTTCACCCTAAATAGGGTATTTTTGTGGAGGGTTCGATTTACAAAGTGAGTTCATGCTAAATTGATTACTCGTTTGTTCCAGCTTTGAAAATTCGAACATTTTAGTGGTCCAACAAAAGAGGGGCAACTTATTCATTGATCACTGCTCGTTCCGATTTTTTTGATTGCTGCCAGTAGACCTTGTTCATGTGGCAGTTTCTATTGAGTGACTAACTAGACTGCTTCCAAATTGATCAAGTCTTAAAAGTATAGAAAATGGTTATTACTCCTTGTATGAGATAACAAAGACTTGTGGAGTAGATGAGTTCTAATATGTCCCACACTTGGACACTTGATTACACATCAATACTTTTTACAGAATTGATCCGTGAGGAAACAGATGGTCTCCTTAAATGTTTATGACTCTTCTTAAAATCACTCTATGCTCCCTTTTTAATCTTTTCTCTGTTCCTAAGTAATAAGGGTTATTTCTTGGTTGCTTATGTCTAATAAGTATAGAAAATGGCTATTATTCTCGACAAACGTTGCTTTTGTTACCAGAACATGAATAACACCATGCAACGCAATTTTTGTCCCTGGGTAGTGGGCGTTATTTTCTGGTTGATTATGTCTAAAATGTATAGAAAATGTCAATAATCCCTTTCAAACTTTGTTTTTGAGACCAGAATAGCGATAACATCGTGCAACATGACTTTTTGTTCCTGGGTAGTGAGTGTTATTTTTTAATTGCTCATGTGTGAAAAGTAATCAAAAATGAGTATAATTCCCTTCAAAATCGTTTTTGCGACCGGGACGGTAATAACACTGGTCAACAACAATTTTTAATCAGATATGCGTTTTTGTATACTTTATGCTGGTTCCAAAATGTAACCAGTTTTTGTGTACCAAGTCTAGTTTTCATGATGAGATGAATTTTGATTTCCTGCACTGACAAGTTCTGACTGAAACAAAGACTGTTTTAATTTTACCTTCGCTTATATTGCTTCATATACAATAAAACTAAGAATGGAACATGTCTATAGCAAAGACGTGATAGATCGAAACAGACTCAAAATTTGTGATTAGCGCCAAGGATTGGTCTCAAAAGGTTGTTCTGTAACCTTGATGAGAAATGAATTGTTCTATTTTGTAGACCAGTGTAAATGCTTGTTTTCCATTGGACAACGGAGAAATTTCTACATTGTTTATCACATAAAGTAAACGAAAAACGGTACTGATAAAGAAGTGGGGACTAATGACAGAAGAAAATGTTATTCGCTCCGAATCGTTTTTTATTTTTGTTTTTTTCAATTTTAGAGACCAGCGATAGACGAAAATAATCCCTTGCGAAATGTTTATTTTGAAATCTTTCTCCTAATTCAAGAAAGATGTTCATCAAAACATGATGGTATATATTACAGAAACGTGAATGCAGTTGTACCGTATATCTTAATGAGTGTTTGTTTTGTTTCAAAATTAAATTGAATAAACCAATTATGAAAAATAAAGACTGTATTTCCAGGTTGGAACGACATAGCTCAGGGTCAAATAAAGATATTTTTTAATCAATTTTATTTGATGAAATATCATAAATCAGTATTATTCACTTTTATGACAATTTTCTGCCTTCAGCCTAATTTTTTCAGATGCTTTTTCCTCTTTCCGACTGACCTGAATAAAAGTTCCGATAACACATCCCTTCCACGGATTTCATGCAAGACGTAAATAGAAATTTTATGTTTCTTTCAAAATAAAAATGAAAAATCTTCTGTGCACAGAAACATAACCCAAAGTAGATTTTCAAAGCTTTGAATTGAGAAGTGAGAAGGGAAGTATTTCGTGTATCACCAACCCCGAAGATTTTTTTAAAAAATGATTCAAGGGAAATAACTTTCATATAGTCGTTGAACCCTTATCTTGTATCAGAACCAAAAATCACATAAAGTAAGAAAAACAATTACCGGGGAATTATAGCCGTTTTCTATACTTTTCAGAATTAAGCAATCAGGAAATAACACTCACTACCCAGTAACAAAAATTGCATTGAGTGATCTTTTCATAGTTGATTCTTTCTCTCATTTATCCTTATTTTGTCGTTCAAATAATGCATCCAAGCCAGTTAAAGTATTTAAGAGGAGGCGTCAAATCTTCTATACCATCGACACCTTCATGGGATCCATGACCCTCATTGACCTTTAGTCAGGTCTGTCAAAAGATAGATATCAAGTGTATACATACGACATCCTAAAATGTACCAAATCTTCAAAAGGTACCAAATCCAAAGTATATAAATGTCTATCAAAATTGGGAGAATAACAAGAAATCAATAAGAAAATACCTGGTAAACAAGGCTATTTGTCAGAAGATGTAAAACGTATAGAAATATCCAGTAGTACCCCCGGCGTTTAGTGATCACCCCATCGACCTCTAAGCGTCGATATCAATCACTTTGGGGACTCCTGATTCGGGGTAGGAGGTACCCTAACAGTCAATGGCCCCCATGGCTTGCAATATTTAGTATTGTGATTGCCACGGGAAACATTGTTAATCAAATATTGATTATTGTCAAAATCCCTATAGATAGATAGATAGATAGATAGATATGGGTATACTGAAATAGACAGATTGATAGATAGATATGAGTTCGCCAGAGGTCAAAAGTAGGTAAAAGCTAAGATTCTAAATGTTTACTTTTCAAGACAGGCAGGTCTTCTTCGCTCAAGAGATCAGCACAACACATTTTCCCCATTTCACCAGATTGAGATGAGCCTAGCATTTATCTATCTGTCTATATTTATAAAATATAGTATCCCCAAGATTGCAGATAAAACTGAAAGAACACGAGTAATTATCCACATACACATACACACACTCGAAATATTGCATATCACACACATACACATATACACACACAACACACACATGCATACAAGATTAACTATATCACACACACACACACACACACACATGCATACACACATACACACACACCAGAATACTTGTTCTGACACCCTGAGATAGACTCAATAAAAAACATAATTGCCCATAAATGATGATTGAATTATTCCTATGTAGAACCACGTCTTGAAGATAAGGAATAAAGCTAGCCTCACGACGTAAATTTTTACTGGTAAATGACATTTCTGTCCAATCCATTCTTTATCAAGTCTTTTGAAGACCTTTAATGTTCATTGTTGCAATAAAAGAGTTTCTTCCCATTCATTAAATTTTTAGTCTTCATTGTAGACTGGAGAAAATCTCCTTCAAGATCTTCAACTAATATAAACAAAAAAAGTGTAACTTCACTTCCATTTCTTTACCTTTCAGATTAATTGATTCGATAGAAGAGCGTCTTTATATTCATCAATTTTTCGGGTCATCATTGCAGAAATATTTCAAGTGATTCACTCAATATTAGTTCGGTTCGATTGGCTTCCCTTTTAGCAAATATGAAGATTGCGCGTGTTGAATTAGAGGGGGGATCAAACCAGGATTCTGTTGTTTTGGGTTTTTTTTCGGATTTTATGGTTACTCTTTAGAGGTTTATGAGCAAAAAGTCAAACATAATTATACACAGGGCTGGACTGACCGGAAAGGAAAGAGTTCCTCTTCAGAGAATTCGATAATGATTGAGAGACTCTCTGTGAATTTCACGCTAGGAGTCAGATTCCCAATGTATAGCCACTTACGTCCGCTGTCACTTTTCCAGGAGGTAGTGGGAGCAAAAAGATATATTTGGAATAAATCTTAGCGGCAACCCTGTTACCAGTGAAGAAAAATGCCGTTTCTCCATTAGGGCAAATAGGTTGGGGTTACATAGAACAATTCCACAGTACAATTATCTTTTATAAACTTTAAGGTTCAAGCTTTCAAACCCCTCAGTCAGTGTGAGAAGGCCTGAGCTGAAGGAGAAGCAAATGCCCCGTTTGCCTCCCACCACTACCCAGGGAACGTCTATGTGTAGGGTTTCTGTAAGGTCACTCGGAAATCCAGAAAGAAGATGATTTTCTGTCTCAAAAATTACTTTTTTTCCAATCTCAATCTTTTACTTTCTTAATGTTAGTTGTTATCTATTCGAAAAAACGTCAATCAAAACTGTCAACATAGGATTCTTCAGTTTTTAAGTTGGTCTGGCTGACTATGTATGTATCATCATACATCAATTGGGCTGGAAATTCCAACAGTTTCTCATTATTATGTTTAGCAAAAACGCTTGTTTTTTTTCGATGTTCCTTCGAACATAAATAGGTTTGGGGGGTCAATTTGCAATGTAATTTTTTCCTAAATTGATAGCTTAGCTTGTGCTTGGCTACATTTAATCTTGATTTTTGAAACTTTGAGTAATGCAGGTATTTTAAGGTTCTTTGAAATAAATGATTAAAGAAATGTGAAAAAAAATTCTATAATGCCTCAAAGGCCCTGCGTGGGTTTATGGGTTAGGTGACGGTAAACAGTGAGGAAGAACATCAGAGGTTTCTCTGTCATGCACGATCTTGACTTTTTTGTCAAGGGAGTTGGCAATTCAATAGAGCGCGAACTAATCTTCCTGGTAATTGTCTGGATGTGGTTTGCAAAGAACGCTGAGTCATTTTTAACTTTTTATTTGAGTTAAACATAGCGACCCCCCCCCTGATTCTTTCATTCAATATTTTCAATTCTTTCAGTAGTAACGTTCAACTGCAACCGAAGGGTCATCAACTGAATCCCTTGTTTATGATAGCAATCGGCATTGTTTATTTTCTAAAATAATTCATAATTCTCCATAAGACAGAATAGATTTTATCGAAGCTGGTTGAGATTTCACAAAAGTTATTAAAAGATTGTTGTAAAAACTTATTCCAATCATACTGAGGGCAGCACTACCGTGTGTGCTCGATAAATATACTACTACCATATATCTTAATCACAACTGCTCACATTTGAAAAATAACGTTTTACCCCATGTGAACACGATCCCAATCCTTCTAGTTAACAGCTAAACTCACTAACCAATTGGCCCACAAACGCATCGGACAGTTACCTCATTGCATATGCACTGACTTGAAATATATATTGTACATACTAAAATTTACTCTCTCAAATTATAGTTTCAAATTAGTATAGATATAGCCTATGACATTAGAAGGATACATATGCCTGTAGAGTTTCGTTTAATTGGGCTCTGTGTTTTAGGTGTGCGTAAGGTTATAAAGATTTTTTAAAGGAAAATGAAAAATAGAAATGGTCTGAACTATCAAACTAATAAATATTTTGTGTTCATTCTGACTAAGCATCTCTCTGTTTTTTACTTAGGATTTCATTAATTCAGTGATTAGAAATCTTTAACGGTTTGATGAAGTGCATTTTTTTAAATAAAAGTATATCGATCTAACAGGTTAATATAAAAATTCAATCTTTTCGAGAAGTTATTAGAATTTACTTGAAATAATGACAGGTACCTCCAGGCTCTTGGGACGAAAATCGGATAGGTGACAGAAAGACGCCACACATTCGTATAATGGTTAATTTTACTATAAAATCCCATCCTCCCAATCTTGAGAAGGATGATTAAAAAACACTCAGACATAAAAATTAATTTGTTTCAAATGTTTAGACCTGGAGGTCTTTTTTCTGAAATGTTGTTTACGCTGAATGAATAATGTGCCATACGAATTTGCATTAGAAAATTCTTAGTCGAAACATATCTATATTCTATAATTATATCAGAAATCAACTTGTTATCGTATTTGAATAGAATTTCCAGTTCTTATTCGTATATGAATGTATTCATTTATGAAAAGTAAATTTTGTCAGAAAAATCAGGAAATATTTCTTTTCAATTATAACATCAATGAAATATAATATATAGTTTCTAAAAATTTATAGTTTTTCTGAAAACTGAGAATTCATTTGGGCATTTCTGGCGCTAGTAGTCCGCATCTCAAAATCGACAGTTTATTTCTGATAAATTTCGACCTTCATACGCGCGTTGTAGGTAAACTGTGATCCGGTGGTTTCGGATATACCATTGATTTTCTTCTGTGATTCCTCACCGTTTGAGCCAGCACACATTCCGAGGGAGACGTGGCGAAGGCCAGCGTATTACTTTCGGCAAATGGCGTAAGCGCTGAGAAGATGAGAAATTCACATCCGTGCTCACTTTTAACGAATGGAAATTATGGGCAATCTTTTGAAGAGAATCCCCCCTTTTAAAAACTTGAAATATTTCGTTTTTTTAAGCCAGCCAAGTTCCCAAACATCAAATCTAAGGAAAAAAAACATATTTTGTATTTTGTATTATAAAGACACGTCCAAAATTACATTAGCAACGAGAGGAAAAAAAACTTCTTCTGTTTGAACTTGGTACACCGATTGCATTTTCTAAGGTTTTTCCCGCTAGGCTACTGAACCATGATGACTTTGAAACTATAAATTACTGTCCAAAAAGAAAACAAGAAAAAAAAACATGTGACTACATCAGAAAATCTTCCACTTTTAGCATTATTTTCTATGATCAATGTTCCTGCGCAGGACCAAAAAGCCTATGATCAACTAAAAAAAGATTTACTTTTACGGCGATCATTGTTTTGTTTTTTGTGTTTATTTAAAGTTTAAGAAACAAACGCCGGTTACTGTTAAGAAAAAGTGTACAATAAAAGAAATGATTTATTTTGGTGCATTGGTTTTACTTTATCATTTATTCATTGTTATTTAATCCTTTATCGTGAGAGGCATTAAAATCTTACTGCAACGAGACATAATTTATTCTCGTGTACGGTTGTACAGCGTATGGAAACACTGGACATGTTTTTTTCTGATGTTTTTTTACTTCTGCTAACGAAATAGAAAAGAGTTACATGGATCCTCTTGTTCAGTCTGAGCACACAATATCTACAAAAGATCTCAATGAATTCCAATGACATTTTGTGGAGGGATAGACAATGGGCTTAGGAAGAATTGACTTGATTTTTATGGCGGATCCAAGAATATCTACAGTTACCTTTGCTGCGATGAATTTCGAATTTTGTGGGAGGGCAGTCCAAACGGCAAGGAAAAATTGGTTGATTTTCGGGCAGATGCAGAAATCTTTCTTCGATTGCTAGATATTTTTTCAATACATTCATGTAATCACTCATGGTTGTCCGTACAATATCTCCAAAAGTTCTTATTTGAATTTCATTTATTTTTGTGGAAATATGGGTCATGGGCTTACTTTTGGGGATAGATTCAGGAATTTTATACATCTTCTGCATTATATATATATATATATATATATATATATATATATATATATATATATATATATAAGGCCAATTGTCAGGAATGGTTATTTCAGAAAAGAAAACCTTGGTATCTCCCCAGACAACTTAAATAAAATAAAGTGATACAATAACCGTGTAATGACGAGATATTATTTCAAATAAATGTCTATGTAATATAACGAAATATATGATCATTCTGTCTGATCATATATATTTGTTTCTCAATACTGTTGCGTTGAAAGAGGCAAATACATCAATAATAAAATGATGTGAGAATTTGAAGTGAACGCAGTTATTTGGGGCCTTAGCTCAATGGTAAGGGCATAGCTACGTTGAAGCAGCTACTCTATCGGTTGCAGGTTCGATTCCTGTAGCAGCACCATTTTCTTTAATTGTTTGTTCCATTTACGTTGTCTGAGGAGAATGATAGATTGACTATGTAATGACGGGAGATCATTTGAGATAAGTCTCTACATAAGATAATGCAATATATATATATATATATATATATATATATATATATATATATATATGTATATATACATATATAAATTGCACTATATTATGTAGAGACTTATCTTAAATGATCTCCCGTCATTACACAGCTAATCTATCATTCTCCCCAGACAATGTCAATATATTCATATATATATATATATATATATATATATATATATGTTCAAGAAGATGGACATTATGGTCCGAGAGAATGAATTATAGATTGTGTTATATTATATAGAAACTTATTCGAGATGATCTCCCGTCGTTACACGGATAATCTATCATTCAATTAAGACAACGAGGATAGAATAAACAATTAGAGAAAATGTCGTGGCTGCAATAATCGAACATTTACTTATTTAATCATTCATGTTCACCTTGATCATCATGTGGACAGATTTATGTCGAAGCTACAACATTTGTAATTTCAGCTCTCTCTGTATCTTCTTAAGGGTTTTGTGCCACAAAAAAAACATTTAGCGGTTATCTTCACTTCCGATAAATTTTAAGCGGTTTATCAGTTTAGCGTTTTGATGAGCTGTACCTACCCCTAGAAGCGTGTAAAAAACGATACTGCAATGGCGTCAAAGTATTGGAAGTGAACAGACTGGAATAGGTCAGGAGTTTTCATTCATTTGTTGATGCTTTCACAACTATTTTCTCCTTCCAAGGCTTCCATGATTCTTTGTATCTTTCTTTATCTTCCATGATGTCGACTCATACTTGACACTATTCTTTCGTCTTTACATTTTTTATTTCTTTATTTTTTAGAGCATTCGTTCAACTCTCCCTCTCTCTCTCTCTCTCTCTCTCTCTCTCTCTCTCTCTCTCTCTCTCTCTCTCAGTAGCATTTTAGCGACCCCCTTTTAGGTCTCGACTGTGGGTGTTGAAAACACTGATCTAATCTTTTATTTTTATGCATAAATTTCTGGGTGTCAACCATTGAGCAAAGCGCCATTATTGCAAACTTGTGCCAGACAAAGCTAATCTTGATCAATATTTTTGTCATTCTCAGCCCTCTGTATTTCTTCTGCTTCCTTCTCGTCGGGTTGCCCAAATAAATAGCATTCCTGTATTGTTTGTCCTGTCAGTCTCAATTTAGTTTTCACATTTATCAAAGGTCGTGTTGGAAAGATAGTCATAAGTTCGCCTCCCATTAATCAGAGGTGAAGATGGGGAGACTGTCTCCATCATTATCTTTTCATCAGGCGCTTCATTTTCTAACAAGAATGTCCCAAAAATTAATTGAATGTAAAACATTTGAGTCAAAAGAAAATCTAACAAAGCAAAACTGATTTATTGTTCTGTTTTCAAAGAATTGACTTCCAATGGAGGTCGTTGCTTTTTCTTGGTAATGCCTTGACTGAATCCAGCCAAACTCTTGAGTTATACATAAATTTGATCATTGATGTATAAGAAGAAAAACGCTACCAGCAAAAAGCTTCTAAGTATCTGATGAACTGTTACACCATTGACATTTTTAAAGATGCGTATATACTAGTAGTTATTATCAACATAAGGCGAAGTTTTTAAGTTAGCACTCACTTGACCTTTGAACTAAGTTGACAGGTAATAGATATATAACTGAATGTGGTTAATTTTTTTTTAATCTTTTAAATGAAAACTACATAATTTTAGATGAGGGATCATTAAATTTAATTATTTCCGTTGAATTTTATATTAGATACCGTCAACAAAAACTGTCACCAAAACTATCAATATAGGTTTATCTCAGTTTTTAGATTGGTACGGCTGGCTGGCTGGCTGGCTGGTTGGCTGGCTATGTATCATGCTTACAGGCCATACTAATGGAACAGGAGGGCTAAAAATTTCAACACTGATTCCTGATTAAGTCAACAAAAAGGTTTTTTGCAGAGTAAATTTATGCTTAATTGGTCCTACTTTGGGTTTTTTTTAATTTAGACTTTTCAGAGATTACTGCCCAACAAAAGACTAGTGACTCCTCCATTGATCATGAATCATTCCAATATATTAATTGATCTCCCCCAACACGGCACGTTGTCAAAAGCCGTTGGTCACATGACGGTTTCTATCGGGTAACGAACAAGACCTGCTTCTTTAATGGTTATTTTAACTTTAGAAGATAATTAATGATTACGGATTTTGAATATCTCTGTCGACAGACATTAATTATGGCAGAATCGAAGTTGATTTTGAATGACAAAAATTGACATTCAAAATCACCAAAAACTTGTTCTAAGTATACCCACCTGACCAACCAGCCATGCGAGCTACATATTCTTCTTTCTTTGCTCGTCTGTTAATTCGCGTGTAAATGTCTCCAGGTGCTTCTGCTTACATTTTGGGGACTGCGACCTTTAAAAATTCGCATAAGTGCACTACTAGACACCGTACATAAACGTTCCTTTTTTTTCAGAAAAGGTTCTGTCGGTCTCAATAGTCATTTTGGACCAACAATGCCTATATTTTGTGTTGATATTTTAAAGATATTTTCAGATTAAATATCTATTTTTATTAAATAATTGTAAATACTTTTTCAGATGTCAAGTTCAGATACACACGCGGGCTGCGGTTACTCACTCATGCGAGACACGGATATATTTTCTTTCTTCTTAAATCATATCTACAGCAGTGAGTAACTGCGCAGGAAGTATTAGTTTTGTTTTTACGTATATCAGTTGTAATAGTAGTAATATTAACCTGATTTATTTTCTATCAGATGAAGCATTGTCAATCATTCTTAACTAGAATATTGCCCGTCACATGACGTTTTTTTTTTCATATTTGATATATTTGGATTGCACGGGTTGATTTCAAAGGGGGGAGTCATCATCATCATCATCATCATCATCATCATCATCATCAGTCTTTTATCATCTGTCGTTGGATATAGGCTTACCCCAAGATTCGCCACACCTCTCTATCGTGGGCGTCTCAGAATTGATATTTTCTGAACCTACCCATTTCGTCCCGTTATCTCATATTCTGCCTTACTTGGTGCTGCATTTGATCTCTATTGACTCATGTTGTGAGTCGTGATGTCCATCAGTTGTCTGCCATTCTTGCTACATGACCAGCCCATAGCCATTTGAATTTTCTTGTAGTTTCTATGATGTCTCGGTTTTTTTCCCTAATATACTGTGCTGTTTTGTGGTCTCCCTATGATTCTCTCGTGTGCACGTTCCATAGCTCTCGGTTTGCGGGTCAGTCTCTTAGTTAGATTCCATGTCTCAGCTCTGTATGTGACTATCGGGACGATGCATTAGTTGTATACATTTTTTTTTGTTTTTTTTTAATTTTTTCATGACTTTTTTTCATTCCTGAGGGTTGAGTAAATTCAAAAAATTATCCAAGGAATATTCAAGATATTGGCACACGTGATGAACAGTTTTGTAGTGGAAAACTTGAATTTTATTTCTAAGGTCCTACACCAAAGGTGTATCCGGTTCCGCTTACATAAGATTGAAAGATTTTTTAAACTCCTTTTTAAACAAATCGTTGAACATTTTCCTCTCTGGCAACGCTGACACAAGACTTCAGAAAATAAAAAAGAAATACAGTTTCCAAATATAAAATAAAATTAAAAAAACAAATGATTTGTCCCTTAGTGTTTACACAAGATTTAATTCAAGTTCAAAACAAAACAAAATAATTCCATTATGCAAATAGGAAGTGAACACATCGAACAACTGTAAATTGCAATAATAAACGGGGAATGTTTTTCTACAAAACTGTGAATCGTTAATGTCAATATTTGAATTTTTTTTTTTAAATTATTTATCTTTTTTGCAATGTTTCAAATTGTGGGTAGGAGATATTCTATCAGTAGAATTGTCATTTAAGAGGAAGAGTCCAGTGTTGAACACGGATGAACAAACAATCACAAAGTTTATTTGAATAGACTTTTTATTTCTGATCTGCGCTGTTTACTCACCGTCGTAGAGTGACGGTCTTAGTTAAGTTGCAATGAAAAACAAACATAAAATCTAAGATGAGATAGAATTCTTTTCAAAAAATAAAATTGGTTGGTAAAGCTTCGTCAAATGAGAGAATAAATCTGGATGAAATCATATTTAATCCCATCTTGAAAACAGTTTCGATTTTGAAGCGTGCACACGAAAAAGTCGAATTTGTCACCAGAGGTTTACGGGAAATTTCGTTTACCCCTGTAACACAATGCAGGGTCGTTGAGACACCATAGAAGATTTCTATCATGGGTGTGTCAAGGGTAAGATGGCCCGACGGAGCCAAACCTTCCACAGGCTGGTTTGGAATCAGAGTTGTCCATCTTCTAGACTGGTTGCCAACCATAACCAAACAGAGAGAGAGAGAAAGAGTCCAGTTAGCCTTACTATTTACCAACAGGAGGGGAGTGGAGAAGAGATGGATTCATGTCTTTCTCAAGGGCATAGGGGCGAAGTCAGGATTTGAATACCAATCCCGTACTCCACACCATTCGCCGTTCAGCCACTCTGCACCCTTCCAGTAAGTGACTCTAAATCACTACGCCATCACCGCTTTGCGCATGCCCACATTTGTATCTGATCAAAACGGATTTCTTTGACTGTCCAAAAGCGATGATTATCTTGTCAAAGCGACTTCTAAGGTTTCTACAGACGTTCTCCGCAGCAGTTATTGAATTCGCGGTGTTAGTGGCCTTACAGTTAGCAGAACAAACAAAAAAAAGAATCGGCGAAATTGAGAAAGTTTACATTCTCTTCGCACTAATGCCCTTGGGAAAGGCGTGAATCTCCCACCAGCTATTGGTAAATTAGCAGGACAGACAGTATTCTCCAGCTTTGGTTGGCAACCAGTCTAGATTACGGACAACTCAGAATTCTAACCACTTGCAGGTCCCAAGCCTAGATAAAGGAAGATGGCTGAGTGTAAGGCTAGTACTCCCAACCTTGTAAAATCTGCTTGCGACTGAAAATGCACCGGCACCACCCAGGAATGCATGCTGTGGTTGTGACCCTATGCTTCACAGGGAGTCTACTTGAACAACCTTCAATTGAATCAATTTCTTTGATATGTAACAAATATACAGTCATAGGTATTCTGGTCTAGCCGGGCACAAGGCCACATTTGTGGAAACCCCAATGACGCTCGAACTCACTACCCATCGTTCTACAGTGAGCACCCTAGATATATTTAGTAAGTTCAACCTAGTCTGGGAAAAGGTCACAATTGCGGAGTACCCTAGTAAAAATTCTATATCTTATTAGCAATATGACGCAAGAATAACCTGCTAAGTATCTGTTGAGGGCTAAAGCCTCGAACTTTGTTATATATTCTGTCAGGTGGAGGGGGTCCGTCAGTCTCGCAAGATTCTAATCTGAGCAATTCCCTCCAACTAGGTCATATCAGTCTGGTCACCTGACCGTTAACTAATCTCCAGGTCTACCTCCCTACTTTCTCTATTCCTATTAAACAGGGTTGTCCTGGTTTTTGCCTTTTTTATTAGAAGGTTGTTTGGCGAAATGGCTTTTTGTAGGCTTCCACCAGAATGAATCATGGGTCCTTCTGAAGAGGAATCTTCCCGACCAGGTACTAGCTTGGGAGTAATGCAGTTGAGGTCCGAGCAGCAAATAGGTTATACAGGGTGAAGTTACTTACAATATGCCGTACCCTCTTCTTTGGGCCGGCAAGATGACCCAGAAGGAAAATCTTGGTGGAGTTAATAGAAATAATCGTAATAGCCCTACAATAATAATGGCAAGCGCACAATCAGGATTGGACTCACTATCAGGGGCGTTGGAGGCAAGCATGCTAATTGCACTACCATGAGAAAGTGTATTCGAGAATTTCTTTAAGGTTAATGAAGTTTGGCCCAAGCGGGACGTAAATGACGGCTGCAACCAACTGTAAATATAGTGCACTACGAGGATAAGCAGAATCGCTATCTGGAAACTTTCGTCAGGGCATTACAACATTGATCTAAGAATGGTTTCTCAACCTTTGGCCTGCGACGACAGTGCGCTGGGAATAGGATGGTCGTGAACGTAGAGAAGGCCTCCTTTTATGGTCTGCTCGTAAAACGGTTCATCTGTTAGCATCTGGTATAAGAAGGCCAGCCTCCAGGTGTGGCATTCCTTGACCTTCATCGTTCAGTCATTTGATGTAGACCTGCCTGAGGGCCATCGACTCATCCTGTTTCCAGAGAAAGGAGAAGGACAGTTGTGCTACCGTCTTCACCCGATCCTCAGACAAGGAAAAAAGGTATTTGTTTTTAGAGAATATACCCCTCAATAGATTTTTAGTGGAAGGCTCAATTCGCAATGTAATTTCATGCTAAATTGGTCTCCAGTTTCTGTCCGGTGGTGTTCACGTTTGTTTTTTGAAATTTCAGACGTATTTTTGTGACCAACCCAAAGAGATAGAAGTAACTTATTCATTGACCAGCCTTTTTCCAATTTTTTTTATTGTTCACCCCTATCATGGCTTGCTGCCAAAAACGCAGGTCATGTAACGATTTCTATTGGATGACTAACCAGACTTGTTTCAGTGATTTCAGCGATTGTTATCTTTCCCGTGTTGATTTCAAAACATGGCGTCAAACTATTTTTTGAGTGGCGAAACTACCATCTCGTTGATGACAAGTTTGTTGCTTTAATTAGTCCCATCATCGACTTATATAACCCTAACCTGAACATTAACAGTAACCCTAAATCTAACCCTGAACACTGAACCTAACTTATATCCTTTGCAGTTGGATGTAATAAAATACTATTTCAGATTGTTTTAATTTTCTGATTTCAACTGGAAATTAATTTCGTGAAAAATAAATATCAAAATTTGTGAAGGAAGACTGCTGATCTGAGGTTCTCGGAAAAAAAACATAGTGCAGTGAAAAAATGTCTTATTCAAGGCGATGAAGATGAAGATTTCTTATCTGAAAACCAAGGTCTAATCTTTACATGATGTCTACTTATACACGCCTAAGGGGAAAAGAGGCGTAGAGTCAACTTCCGGGATATACCTGTACACAAGGGGTCATCAAGCCTTTTAGATCATGTAAAACGCCCCATCGATAGGTAAAGCGGAGTAAATCGGACTTTCAAAAACCGGTGGTATACCTGCAGACCTCTTGGATTTAGGAAAGGTGAATGCTGAACGACACTGAGAGAAATCCAAAGCGAATTTCTTCTGCTGGGTTTCAGTAACACAGCCTGTCACCTAGGGTGTTGAGTACGAGGGGGCGTTCGCCATTTGTCTGAAATGAATACAAATGGAAAAATGGTAAAATTAATAAATTGATATAAAAATCTCCCCAAAGTTGTAAATTATTTATAAATTCATGTCACGTGATATGATGCCCCCAGGGCCCCTCGAGAGGTAGTTCATAAAGCATTGCAAAGCTGTCGCTGTTCCCCTCTCCACCTCCCACGCACAGCCACGGTCTCAGTCACACAGACACTCTGAACAGACATTTTGCCCTTTAGCCACCCTGCTCTCTTCTGCTATGGTTTATTTACCCCCAAAACTCTCCAGCCTTGTTTGGACCCCTTGGGCCACAGTGTAAGACTGCACCCTTCTCTCAGAGGCCCTGTATGCGCTTCTACCAGTACAATTTTGTTGTTTAGTAATTGTTTCTAAATTATATTTTTTAAAAAACATTTAACGACAATAATCCTTTATCAGAAATATTAATGGACACTCTCTCCTTGTTATAATAATAATAAATAATCAAAAATTATATCTGATATAACATTATAAATAATCTAAAAATCTGATGCTGTCTATGAACTCTTACCCAATTAATGTAATAAACTTTTTATTCCGATATATCTATTTGTGATCACTGTAAAATATGGATAAGATAATACTATATTTCAAATGGCACCAAAGTTCAGCTTTCCCGGATCGCCTAGAACCTTCATGGCACCAAGAAGTATAGATGCAATGAATAGAAACCTAGGCTCAACCTTAACTGAGCTGGAAAACAAAGGACGGAATGTCATCTGTGGATTCTCTAAGGTTTATCTTTCATCTACGAAAGCCAACCAATCCAAGCATGCCACTCCCAAACCTCTGACCCAACTGAACAAAAGCAATAAATTTTAAAAAATGCGTCGCAGATTTCTAAACCGATATCTAACTCTTGTTGACCTAAACGTCACGTCAAATCTAAACGACACGTCAACACAATGTTATATATAGATAGATATCAGAGTTTGAAGCAATTCAGTTTTCAGGAGTTCTTGCTTCTCGTACCGCTCTACGTTTGTGTGATCGCTGGTAATTTTCACTTCTTCTCAAAGACACCATGAAGAGTCTCTTCCTAATTGGTCTGCTTATTGCAGCCGTCTCAGCCAGTAAGTAATGTTTTATCTATCATTTACTAGTTAAATTCTGTGGAAAAAATAGCAGGTATCTTTGAATTTCTATGAAACGTTTTTTTAATGAGAATTTGTTATAGTCAAAGAGTCCATAATCTCTTCTCGGCAAAATCTTACCTCTGGTTGGAAGAGTCCAGCGAACTGTGAAAATCATACTGTTCATTATCAGAGTAGATTGAATCCGTTTTATCCTGGCTGAGACATAAGGCCACAATTATACCACACCATTGAATTGTGTTTTGCGCTTTGGCGAGACCTATTCATTTCAAATCAATAATGACTCAGGTGGTCTTTGGCCTAACTCTTTTTCTTTTCAAAGCTGGGGTTAATCTTAAAGCAATTTTAGGTGTTCTATGAAAAGGAATCCTCCGCACATGACTAAGCCATCGTGACCGTTGTTTTCATACCAAAAGAGATATGTCTTTATTTTTTGTCCTCATTTACAGTTGTTCGCCAGGGATCTTATTAGAGATCTTGTTGGGGATCAGTTTCAAAAAATAATACACAATTACCAACCCATAATTCAGAATTTCCTGCTATAAACAATTGTTTCCTTTATTCCTTGCATCACCTGCCTTGGAAGAAGTCCAGAAAATGGACAAAATGCCGGGAATAAAATTTCAGTAATCTAAAAACAAAACTTCCAATGTTGTCACTCATTTTCCATTATGTCGGATAATCCTCACCAATATTCATTAAGATCCTGTTAGGCAAGTAGATATAGATCTTTTGTGGACGGCTATTGTGGGATATTTTTTTGGGGGGGAGGGGTCTTTCTCCGTAGCTCTCTGGTGCTCAAAGCCAAACAAAAGGTCGATCTTAATGAAATAATGTTTTACGATTCTTAAACAATTTTTTTGAAATTTCATTTTCCTAAATGGATCATCTGAATGTTTTTCTTCCATGTCTGTTTTTCTTTTTTTATTTCTTCTTTCTTTTCCGTCTTTTTTTTTCATCAGTTTTTGCTCTCTCTTTCTTCCATTTCTTTCTTTTTTGTTTCTTTTTGCTTCCTTTCCTTTCTTTCCCTCTTTTCGAAGATTTTTATCGGAAAATTAAACTCCTTTATTTTTGTTATATGAGTTATTCAAACGACTTTTGGTCGATCAATTCTACGACCTTCTTCACATGTACAATCTGTATGTAAAGAGAGACTCTTTCGTGTTGGTGACAAGTGAATAAAGAGTAAAGAAAACAGGTCTGGTCAGTTGCTCAATGTTGACCTAAGTCTTTAGGCAGCATGCTGTGTTGGGGATGATCAATTGAAAAATTGGGGGAAATGGTGATCCATTAATACGTAACTTCTCTGGCTTTTGTTGGGCTGTGATCACTACAAAAGTTTGAATTTCTTCAGAAAAAAAGTTGCACGCGAACACAGAATAAGGGATCAGTTTGGTATCAATTTACATTGCAAACTGACGCCACCACTCCCAAAATAACCTATTTAGGAGAGAAATATGGGAAAAACAAAAAGGTTTTACCACCAAAAGTAGATAGTTCTAAGTAAACTGAAAGTTTTTTCGTTTAGACTACATTTGGATCGGTGGTGGTCATAAGAAAAGAAGGATAAAGAGAGTGTCCGAAGAGAGAAGACATTACTTTGTTACACTACGTCATATAATTATTCTTTTTCATCAATTCTCGAAAAAAGTACAAAATAGAAAGAAAGGAAGCATATGACTATACGCTGTTTATAATCAATGTTTACATTATATATATACATATATATATATATATATATATATATATATATATATATATATACATATATATATGTATGTATGTATGTATGTATTATAACTTCATTGTATTATAACTTCATTTTTCAATGAATAATGTTGCATTTCGGCCGAAATTTTTCGTTTTATTTTTGATTCAATGATTATCTTTTTTTCATGCATTCTAACAGGGATTAATTTGAATATCTATTCGGGAACATAGTTATATAATAAAAACAATTATTGCAAAATGTTGCCAAATGATGTCAAAATTCATATAAACAAGGCTGCAGGCGAAGGAAGATGTGATCAAGTTTGAGGCGGAGACAGGATTTTTTTGTCTCGCTTCAGGGATTATTTTTCATTTTTTGAAAACGCATCTGTTTTTACAAAAGACTGTTCATAAATCATCACCATTTCTCAATTAATTTCAACTAAGTTTCTTGTCTTTATGTCATCTCGTACTTTTTTTATTCCTAATTTTTTAGTGATCACTGCCCAACAAAATGAGAGAGAAGTAACTTTTTCATCGATCATCTTCCATTTCAATTTTTTTGATTGATCATCCCCAACATATAATGCTACGAAAAGACGTTAGTCACGTGACAGTTTTCTCTCTATTGAATGACAAACCAGACCTGTTTCTTTTTCTACTTTTTGATCCGCCCTTTCTAATTGTTTGATTGATCATCCCCAAGAGGACACGCTGCTAAAAGACGTTGGTCAATGGCGGTTTCTATTGAGTGACTAACAAGACCTGTTACTTCTCTAATTTTCCTTCTTCTTCTTCTTCTCATCCTTTCAGACCCGATCCTTGATCTTGCTTCTGCGAATTATACAGAATCGGATCGCATTGAGAAAATTGAAGAGAATCTGACCCATCTTTGGGAAATGGTTCACGACATGGAAGAACATCATGGCGACGGTGTCCATATTCACCTCCAGACCACCGACCAAGACGGAGGACACCATCACGAAACGAAGCACTTGACCACCGATGGGGGGAACGCTACCCATGTATACCTCCACATGGGAATGCATAAACAAAACCGAATGCATAATTTTGAAATAGATCTTGACGGACATCAAGAAATGGATTTTAATCGTGGTGAACAGAGCTTTTATTTTCATTATCTTGCTAAAAACTGATCCATACGTTGTATTTATAATTTTACTCTATATATATACATATATATATATATATATATATATATATACATTTTTTTATCATTATTGTTATCATTATCGTTGTTGTTGTTTTTATTATTATCATTGTTGTTGTTATTATTATTATTATCATTGAGAAATGGCTACACAATCCGACAACAATAATTGTAAATGCGTTATATCATACTGAAACTCTTTTTGAAATTATCTCCTGCTATTACACTGTGAATGTATCATTTGGCTCTCACAGCGTATATTGAACATAAATAATCAAAGAAAATGGGGCTGTTGCAGGAATCGAACCTGCTACTGATATCGTTCCTCTTACCATTGAGCTAAACCAACACCGGTAATACAAAAGCCCAAATAACTGCATTAACTACAAATTCTCATTTTAAAGCAGTTATTGGATTTAAAAACCATCCATTCCAAATGATTTCACGGACAAGGTTTGGCGACGTTGGATGACCCATAAGGTCTCCTGATCTTTTTCCCCAAGATTTTCATCCGTAGGAATTTCTTGAAGGATAAGTTGCACAAAAATAACCCCGGCAGTCTTTCAAGAATTGATGTTTACCATTATTATTGAAACATGCTTGACTGCGTTCAAGTCAAACCCCCTTGCTTCATTAAAATGTAAAAAGGTAAACAAAACAAAATTCATTTCTTAATACAATATTATTCCTATGTGTCCCATTTCAACTCCTTTATTAACAATTCCTGTCAATGGGATTTGCTAACTTTAGTAGAATAAGTTAATCTGAGTCGGGTATTAGAAGTGGGAGTGAATTAGTCATCAGTACGTCACTAGGTCACTGTTATTTGTACATTACGTCTTATTCAGGTCATTGCCATTCATCGTTACTACCAGCAAAAATAAAGTTAAAACTCAATACAAAGAGTTTGACAAAAGAAAGAAAGAGCCTACTCAACCTAATGGTCAATCTGCCACTAGCGTTGTAGGCAAGAAAGAAAGGAAAGGCGAACTCAGCCTGATAGTTTAACCGCTAGTGGCTTCAGAAATTCCAGATCTGACTAATCACAATAATGAAGTCAACTCTGAGAGTTTAAAAATACAAACAATAGCAGCTCATCATCTGATTGAAACGTTGCTGAACTTTCACGCAGAATCAGTGGAATATTTGGAAACTAATGGATGGAATTTAAAAGGGGTTATTTTCAAAAAGTAAATATTCGATACAAACATGCAAGTGTCTTCTTTCGAATGATAAAAGGCTTTTTATGAAAGGAATTGATCTTTAAGACATTTTTTGTCTCATAATCCAGAGTTTACCCTGTGTTCATAATAAATACTTACCTTTCTGCATAGACGTGGGAAAGGAAAATAACACTCGAAATATTTCTCTGTCTTTCTCAGTAAAGGCTGTTGAGGCTCACTGTGATATGATGTCTAATGGGGACGGCGAGGAAATCATTGGACATATTCACTTGAAACAGGTAAGTGATGAAGATGATGATGCAATTGGTTTTTCGAGAGAGGCGGGAAATCCCGTCAAAATGGTTATAATCAAGTGTGGGGCGAGTTATACACACACACACACACACACACACACACACACACACACACACACATGTGCAATCATATATATATATGTACTTCTTTATACATGTATACACGCATACACTTTACATATAAACGCATGCATATATATACATATATATATATATATATATATATATATATATATATATATATATATATATGGTAAAGATCAGGTTAGCAATGTAGCATTATATAAAGCAATGTCTGATATGTGATGGATTTATTTAGTAGTGCTCGATGTATTTAACTTTATACTTCGAAAATCAAGTTGTTTTAGAGTATGGCTGATATATATATATATATATATATATATATATATACATATATATATATATATATATATATATATATATATGTATATATGAGTGTGTGTGTGTGTGTGTGTGTGTGCGTGAATGATATAGATATATGCGTTTCACACTACAACTTGGCGTGTTTTTCAACGTACATTATTAAGTGTACAGATTTTCACTGTTTTCAAAGCACACAGTATTTGTAATTTTAATATATTTTTTTCATTTATTTGTTAGTTCTTTTACCTATTTTCATCTTTATTTTGTTGTTTTTGACGAGTAAATATGCGTCGGTCTTAACTTTTCTTCCTTTCTTTCTTCTGTCTTTAACACACTATGTATGTGTGTGTGTCAGCGTGTTTATGAAAGGCGTATATATGCATCAAATATATTTGCGCTTATAAAATGTACATATGTAGGTGTGTACATTATGTGTCTGTTTATTTATGAATGTGTATATCATAATATGTGTATGCATAAAGTGTGTATTCGTATATGTGTATTTTATGAGTATATATATATATATATATATATATATATATATATATATATATATATATACTCATAAAATACACATATTGGATCTTTTAACACATACTCACACAGCACACACCGCTGAAGATGGGAAGAATCCCGAAACATGTCTGGACAATTTACATCTGAGGATTAATAAACCTTACCTCTTAATACCTCACTCCCGAGTCTGTCCCACTCTCTACAGTACACATTATATATATATATATATATATATATATATATATATATATATATATATATATATATATATATATGTGTGTGTGTGTGTGTGTGTGTGTGTGTGTGTGTGTGTGTGTGTGTGTGTGTGTGGATATTCTCGTTTAGTGAAATGTTGTAGCAGGTTATGGTTGTTTTGCTTGAGTTCACTACCTGTAGAGCAAATTCTTCACTATATATACATAAATGTCCGTGCCTGTGTATGTATGTACATTGTATACGAAGAGGTTATTCGGAGAGTATTATCATATCTGAAGAATTCTAATTCAGAACTCACTGCAGGTTGAACCTCTTTCATTTGGCGAGCCTTGAACCTGATCCTTGTGGGTCTAGAGAAAATGACAGGAACAGAAATTGACCCTTACGGCCAATTTTTTTCAACA
>OY735216.1:1275000-1377500 GCA_963457665.1 Thysanoteuthis rhombus
AATAACTTACTATGACTGATTTCAGTTAGAAATAGTCAACTAAAACTGTCAGCATGGGGTCAACATAGGTTTCTATCGTTTTTATGTGATTCTGGCTGGCTGACCGACTTGCTGTTTATATGTCGTATGTACAGGCTGCACCAATGAAGATGGAGCTGAAAATTTAAATAATTACTCCTTATAATTTCTAGAAAAACGTTTGTTTGTTTTTTTCTGTTTATCTAAATTCCCTGCAAATAACTTTTTGGTGAGAGGATCAATTCACAATGTAAGTTTGAAGTAAAATGGTCGTGTGACAGTTTCTATTGAGAGAGTAACCAGACTTGTTGATTTTTTTTCTGTTTCTTCTAGGGACCGTCACGTCGGTGATTGGGGCAATATCGTTTGTGACATTGATAATAAAGTAAAATATGAGTTTTACGACCGTGTAGCTCATCTGACCGATCCTCATTCTATCCTGGAACGATCAATTGTGGTACGTAATGAGACGAACGATTTTTTCCTTCATCATATCTTTCTCAAATACAACGGTAATCATTGCTTTGACGTGCATAGACCGATGGTGGTGTTTGAACAAGATGATGATGATCATGATCATCATGATCATCATGATCATCATCATCAGTCTTTTAACGTCCGTCGTTGGACATAGACCCTCCCCAGGATTCACCACAATTCTCCATCATGGGCGTCGCGGAGCCAGTCTTTCCTGAATTTGTCCAGTTCATCTCTCCATCTTGTGTTCTGTTGGCCTCAGTTTCTCATGTGATCCCTGGGGATCCATGTTGTGAGACGTGATGTCCATTGGTTGTCTTTCATCCTTGCAACATGGCCTGCCCATTGCCATATGAGTTTTTTACGAGGTACCAAAGGTCATTCAAAGGCTCCAAACGTATCACTTTCCATCGGAAAGTATAAGAAAACAACACGTCGATCAGATATGGAGGCAATAATGAAATTGAAAGTCAGCCATTTTGGTTCTTTCGTCAGATTTTGCACCATGAATTCAAAGTAGGACAAAAAACGGTGCATCCGACCTGAGAAAGTGACATTTCACGAAGGGACAAAAGATAGGATTTTTATTTCATTATTGTATCAATTCATGATGAATGTTTTGTTTAATTATGTTTAGGAACCTCCGTATGACATTTTGTCGCCTTTGTTGTTTTAACACCGCCAGAGGTGCACGTAGATCAAAGTAAACCAAAGACAGGATTATTTACATATGGATTAATTATAAAAATATAACTCTCCAATTTCTGAATCACTGGTGATTGACAGTAGGGTTCTTTTATGAATGAAATATAAAGAATGTACCTGAAATTCAACGGGAAGTTACTTTAATCGTAAGTCATTTCCCTTGATATTGGAATTCAGTTTTTTCATCTGAATTGAAGATACTGCAAGAAAAATCTCGAACGAAATTCATTTTTCTCTCAATTTTCTGTAACCTTTCATATTTTCGGGGGGGGGGGATTTAAAGGAATAAAAGCAGAACAAGGTAAAAGTTAGACACCATCATCAGTAGTATTAGTAGAAGTAGTGATATTACCAGAAACATTTGCCTACGTATTTCAAACAAAGACACATACATAACAGTAGGCCAATCTGTGTTTATATCTTCGCTGTACAATTTTCCTCGCATCCTTGTTGCTATAGAATGGCAAAAAACTAAAAATCAAAAAAGTCTCAACGTCTTTTATAGATAGATAAAGTTGATGAGACTGCGACGAAAGTACCATACGTACCAAAACGAGATTAGATGGTACCTTGAAAAGTCTTATGAAACTGATAATTACTGCCGTAATGAGTTTGATCTTCAATGGGCGCCCCATTGCTGTAGTCTTGTATCAAACATAGGTAAACTTGGTAAATACTAAGTATATTTTGCTTCAGTATTTACATTGTATATACAGCTTAGTTTGACACAAGGTCCCAGTAGTTCCCTCCCCTCAGTGAGTATCGAACTTATTACGGTAGTAATTATCAGAATCACAAGCTTGTCAATCATTACTACACTGGTTGTGAAACTAGCGATTTCATAACATTACTAACATTTTCGGTTACACATTCTCACAGCAACAGTACCGAATAAAACGTCGTTCGGTGATTATAATTAACATAGTGTGGTGATGAGTATGTACCCGGAATAATGCTTTGTTGTGTCCGGTTGAATTCAATATGCCAAATTAGAAGGGCTTATCTCATTTGTCCACCTCGGTTGAAGATTAAGGGCGGATTTCTATCATGATTTACCCCGTGAGGTGAATTTTATATCTGTAGAATTTTTCAATATCCATTTCATATCCGACGATCATGTTCTTATTGTTTCAGCTTCATATGGGTACTGATGACCTCGGTGAAGGGGACGCCCCAGACAGCAAGAAGACCGGAGCTGCCGGAGGCCGTTTTGCCTGCTGTATTATCAAAAAGAAGATGAACGTTAACCGCAACTGATAAACAGATGTCATATTTGGACATCATTCAAGATTGACGACGGGAAAAGAGGGGAAAAAAACGAGTTTTAGGAGGGGATAAAAAGTTGGATTCTTGAAAAATTTTGTTGATTTGTTATTATTATTCAGAGACGTTTAAACGCAACAACTCTTATTGTTTGTGTTTCTAACACGACGTTTTGACCGATACATTCTCTGTCCTCCTTCAGGTGTGCTATCAAATGTAATGGTGGCATTGCTAAAACGCCGGATTCGGATTTTTTTTTTCTTCCCCTATTAGACCAAACAACAATCACTTGAAAATGTTATTGGTTCTTCTCAAAACTATACACTATTATTTTTATGATTGCGTCATAACTGGACAACCATAGCCATCAAGGGTTACGAAGGGTTCTATCCTTTTTCATTATATTTGCGAGTGTTTGCGTGTTTCTGTGTTTCTGTGTTCGTTTGCGTGTTCCAAAGCTCCTGGCTGTACCATTTTGTCTACAGACTTGAAAATTAGCATCAGTTCTCCTCTACAAATATTCTAAAAAGTTTTCTTTATAATTTGTGGCCTTATTCAGACGGATTTATTAATAACAAAATCTTCATGTTTTTAGATGATTTTACTCTATTTTAGATCTCTTCCAGTGAAAAACGTCAGTGATGTCATAAGTAGAATCTATTCTGATCATATTTACATGACTTCACATTCTGACGCTAAAAATGTTCAAGTATTTCTCTTGTTTTTACATTTTTAAGTCTTTTTTGATTTTCAATTTTGTTAAAGACTCATCCAAGTCTGGAATTTGCTCCATTTCCCCTAAGACAACAAGAACAATTCTCACCTAATCTACGTTAATAAACTCTTCACCTTCCGTTGACTGAGTTAAACTGGCAATTACATATCCACGAATTAATTTGTCACATAAAGAATACAAAGTTTCAGTAATCATCTTCAGTCGGAGTAGGAGTGGAGTTCGACCCAGCAGCAGCCAGGCTTTTAATGTACCCCTTGTACTCAAGGTGTTGTGAGGAGTGATGCTCGTCCATTTTCCCGACTTTTATTTATTTGAGCTATTCATGTAAAATATATTATCCACTTCCGGCTTGCTAGTCCCATCAAAGCTTCATCAGAGCTACGTTTACACGTTCTCTACTCTGTCATGAACCCTGACGATCTGTTATTTACCCATGCTGACAAATTTGGAAGAGGAACAACAATACCTTGAATAGTGCTGTGTTGAATGATGCAGGTTTTGATGTAGTGCGGTTAATGTAGTGCTGTACAAATGAGTATGCACAAAAATACATTAAGTTACAATAAAACCCACAAAAGTGTAGTTTTGAACAATACTTACAAACCGCACTAATCAAGGTAGGGCTTATATGCATTCGATTATGTTTGTCTGTCTGTCTTTGAGTACAATATTTCAATTATATATCATTGAAGGATGGGCAATGAGCTAACGAAGAATTGAGGAAAATTAGTGCAGGGTTATTCAAATTGATATATGTATACATATTTGTGAGTATATGAATGTTTATACATTGGTTACATCATTCTGAAACTCTTTTAGAAATTATCCTCCGTTATTACACGTTGAATATATCATTTGTCCTATATAACGTAAATGCTGCAAGAACCGAACCTGCAATTGATAGGGTAGCCACTTCAACCGTTGCTCTTACCATTGAGCTAAAAAGCCAACGGCAATGCAAGGCCCAAATAACTGTTTAAACTCCGAATTCACGGTCTATATCTACTCTATTTGTTTCTTTCAACGCTCTCATATCATATTATTTAGGAAATGGATATATGACCAGACAGAATGATTATGAATTGCATCATATTATATTGAAACCCTAGACATTTCTTAATAACAATTATAGAGTTTCAGTATAATATAACACAATTCATAATCATTCTCTCGGATTATATATCTATTTCTTAATAACATATATAGTTCATTCTATTTTAATAATTTGTAAGATTATTCAGAGAAAATAGGATTTGTTATCTGTTGTTTATGATATTCTATCGCGATACTCAGTATTAAACAAAATAAATAAAACCATGAAATTGATTACATTCATAAGAAAAGCAACCAGCAGATGCTTAGCATATATATATATATATATATATATATATATATATAATGTGTACTTTAGAGAGTGAGACAGACTCGGGAGTGAAGTTTTTGGTGGTAAGGTTTATTAATCCTTATATGTCAATAGTCCATACATGTTTCGGGATTTCTCCCATCATCAGTGGTGTGCGTTGTGTGAGTTTGAATTAAAATATATATATAAAATGAAATAATGGATTCACTGTATAAACATAGGCAGATATATAAAGGTGTTTGTGAAGCGAATTTATTATTTTATCATATTTAAAACTCTACTTTAAGTTAACACAATATATATATACATATATATATATATATATATATGTGTGTGTGTGTGTGTGTGTGTGTGTGTGTTTGCCAGTTTCTCTACACGTATCACCAAAAGCTCTGAATTAGTTTAAATGATATTTTGTGGAAGGGTTGACCATGGACTGAGGGAGAATTGATTAAATTTTGGGACGGATCCGTGATTGAGACATATTTGTTCATATATTAATAAAATAGTCCAAATTATGGGAAATCGGAATTGGCACATTCATCCCCCTTCATTTAATCAGTGTAGGGTTTTGGCCGCAGCTTGTGTTTTAGGAATGCTTTCTATTCCCTATGTTGCACCCATGATAAATCTCGTACGTCTATAGGAACAATTGGAAATCTAGCAATTCAATTTACTCTTCAATCTAAATGCGTTCAGATACTTTTTGATTAAAGCTAAGATGGAGTTGATAAGACGTCATCATTTATTTGCACTATCAACAGCTTTAAAGTTGTGAATAGTTGTTGATAATCCCATTGAAACCAGAAATACAACTATGAACACAAACCCATTTTACTAAATATCAGTATTATAAATATACAATAATATTCGACTAGTGCAGCTCTTCCTTGCTTTTTACTTATCTCCCACATTTATTGGGCCTCTCTCGTCCAATACTAGTATCTTTTCACGCATGCACATGTGCACACACACACAAACACACACACACACACACACTTATATATATATATATATATATATATATATATATATATAAAGAGAAATAAAATGGGACAACTGTATGAATCGAACCAGCGACTGATAGGGTAGCTGCTTCAACGTAGCGATACTCTTACCATAATACATGTAAGGAGATCAAGAGTGGAGCTATAGTTATTTTCGAGTATTGATAAATACTTCATGGAAGCTAATACTCAATTTAACAGAGAATTCTACAAAGAACCTCTAATGACCCACTAGATTCCAAAACATAATAACTCACTCCCCAACAGACACGCATAACAGTAACTTTATAGATAAAAGAACATTAGATATGCTTAAACCCACTTCCACTTAACCCACAAGGTTCTACTTAGTTCCGAAAATTCACGAAGTAAATAATCCAAGTAGACCAGTCATTTCTTCCATTAACTGCTACACCTCTAAACTATCGAAATATGTAAATCACTATATCCGATCCCGAGGTTGAATTCCACGTAAGAGATACCTTTTGAAAGAAGTCAAGCATATCAAATTGATCCAAGGAAAAAGCCTTCCTAATTACAATGAGTGTCAAATCTCTACATACTAATTCTAAACATTAAAGAGTCAGTTTATTGCCCCCAAAATATCTTAATAATAGACCCATTGAAGAAACCTGAAATAGAAACGATAACCACCCTTATGCAAAACATACTTACCTTCAATAGTTGAAATTTTGAAAACAGATACTTCTTCCAGATGAAAAGCAGTGCCATGGGCAAAGTCTCATCTCCTTTTTATGCCAACATCTTTATGGATAAAATCGAATAAACTTACATCTACCGGGATATCGACAAAAACTGAATCTTCTATGTTAGATATATTATTGATATTCTCTTTATATGTACAAGAGTTGGAGCCAAAATAGAGAAATTCTTTGAGCACATAATCTCCACACTCTAAATCGGTCCACCCCAAGTATTAGGAAAACAAGTACCATTTTCACAAGCACTTAGCATTAGGAGAATTTGCTCTCTAGATAGTGAGCTTGACAAATATGACTATAACTGGCTACAGCATTTCATTAAACGAGGATATTCACAAGAAGATATAAATAACCAAATAAAACAGGCAACAAGAATACCCAGATTAGAAATTTCCATACTCTCTAAAAAAAAACCGATAGCATACCACGCAGAACCAGCTTCCACAACACATTCCATCTCTGTCACACATAATCAATAAAATATGAAATATACTTACAAAAAATAATCCAAGAACCATTCGTCACTGTCAATCGCAGACCCTAAAAAATATTAAAGAATTTATTAGCAGTAACACCGTATTAAGGTCTCACATGATACCATCTCTAAAACCATCAAATTTTTCCAACCCTGCATCAAGAGGAAGTCTATACTGCAACCACCTTAAACCCACTAACACGTCCACTAGCTCTACCACTAACAAGACTTTCTACATCTACCATGATCCAAACTGCAGACGCGAAATGTCAATTACCCCCTAAAATATGCTAAATGCAAACTGCAAAATGTAGGTAAATTGGAGTGGCAATTCAATATTAGACTTGATGAGGCACAGAATTAAATCACCCAATCATCCCCACTTACTCCCAGTAGAACAACACTTCTGTACCCCTAGCCACAATTACGGCACAGATGCTAGATTTACTATCATCGGAAAAATATACCTCCCGATACGACTAAAATTCTGGAATTACATGAAGATGTGTGGATTGATCACTTTGGAACTCTCTCTCTCTCTCTCTCTCTCTCTCTCTCTCTCTCTCTCTCTCTCTCTCTCTCTCTCTCTCTCTCTCCTATCGGACTCAACACTAAACAACCCTGAACATGCCGAGCTCTAATCCCATAATCCTCTCATTCTTAAATACTGTATGGTTACCAATTCACTATCTTTATACCAGCACTTAATACCATACTTCTATCCTGGTTCATAGATATGCACCATAATATCTCTACACCATTACACACCTTGATATACATTCACTCCTATACTCCACAATAACTCCACCTTTACAATTTGGATCCCTACCTACATATACTTTACATGTTACAAACTTATCTCACCATCCCCATACCAAATCTTCTTTTATATATATCAAACATTGGGAACGTCACCTAGTCACCTACCATTTCCCAACTGATGCTCGATCATACATAAGAAGGACCCCCTCAAACTTATATCCCTAATCATTTTGATTATTTATAGTGATAGCTTTGACCCCATGACACATCATTGTATAATCCTTAATAATTTCCAATACTTCCCCTATTATTACTGCCCACCTCATACACGGAATGCTATCATTACACGATAATTGTACTTCACCAATGATATCCATCTACCAATTTTGACACTTGAATTTCCCTCATCTTTTGTTCTTAGTGATGATGTTACACTGTATAAATATTCCCATCCCAACCGAAACAAATCTTCTACGTCTTATATTTATATTTACCCTAACCCAAGGCAGCGTACTTTTTACAAGTATACCACACTTACCCAAACAGAAGTCCACAGAATAGACTCCATGTGTTATGTAACATCCATTACATTTTCCTATTTTACATTTCATACTACTTAATGTTATGTTTATAAATTATATATGTGTATAAAATGCATGTGGGATGATGTTGATTAAGTATAATTTTTTGTATATATGCATGTGTGTACATATGCACTATATGCGTGTATGTATGAACATGTGTGTATGGGTGGGTGTATTTGTAAGATTAAGCATGTATGTACCTGTGAGCAATTTAGCATATAAACATATATATGGACTTTATATTACCTTACTAAGTACTTAACATAACTTAGCACTCGACCATGACCTAGATTCCCAATAGCCATGACAACCAATTCTAAAGAACACACATCCCTTTTGATCGAAAACAACCTGTGAAAAACTCATAACTGTAGATAATACTTCCATAAAAGATAATAGCGAACTACCATATATTCCCTCACTTACAGAAAACTGTCCAGACTCACCATTATGGCCTCCACTGGATATTCATTTTGATTTCTATTTTCGTTTTCAGAGCAAAACATTTAATGCTAAATTTGTTTACAATGAAAAGCTAACCATTTAACCACTAAAAACCCCAGTATTACCACCTGAGATGTATGTTGCTGTGAGTTCAGTGTTGACAATATTTGGATTTAAAAAAATGTATTCCATGTTTTAACATCCAGTGTTACCAACTAAGATGGGCTTTCTGTCGTGAGTCTAACGTTCACAACATTTAGATTAAGAAAGAAAGTTCATGTTAGATAATTCAGTCTTACCAATTGAGATGCTTTTTGGGTTTTTTTCAATATCAGAAAAATTAAAAAATCTGATCTTAATTAGCAATTCAGTCTAAAAAACGTAAATGAGCACCAACAAAAATAGTTCCAGATGAAAAACTTTCAACTAATTAATATTCTTATATAATCATGGGAAAATATTTGTTGATACTTGCAACTCCAATCGTAAGCCCAAAACTAACCGTGACCTTAAAACTAACCCTCAATTATATCTTAGATACTTACATTTAATAAAGAAAACAGTTTTAGATGGTCAACCCTTCTGCTTTCATTTGTTCCGTAATACGTTCGTAGCAGCAGCCACACAAGACTGCAATGATTCAGTTTACGAACCGAAAACAAACCTTTACGCCAGGTTCCATCCTTACTTTATGTCAAATCCATTTTCAGTCTTCTCTGGGTGATCCATGCTGAAGCAGGGACCAGTTTGATTCATTCGTTGATCATTCTCCATGAACCGAAATTATTTCGTACAAGAGAGGTTCTGTAGGCAACGTGTGTCTAATACAACAATTCATCAGTCGTCCAGTTGCTTCATTCGACACCATGAAAATACTAAAAAAAAGTATTTGTATCTCTGGAGAAATTTACGTTGGAGAGAAATATAGAATTTAAAGCTTCGCCGAACTTGTTCAAAATATTCATTCTTTGTTAGTCAAAAGAATGACTCTTTCTAATATTCTGAGTTTTCTCCCAGAAGAAAACTTCTCAATATATTCATCTTCTGCGTGATGCATTTTCCCAGTCTTTATCAGGAGAGCTTTTAGTGAAAATTATTCACTAATGCTGCAGTTCTGTGACACATCTAAACTATGTATTTTGAAGGGTCGAATATCTTCAGTGCTAAAATATTGGAATCACATCTGGCTTTGGTTAAAAACGAGTAGTTTACCTTATTGGAAAAAGTCCCATTTTTTTTACTTGTTACTGCAAGTGCATTGCCGTAATAGCTGTTGCGTCCATCATGGGTTCTTGTGACTTCTGTGTACTCAATGAACATCATCTGCTGTGAGACGTGGATTCTGCACTGTTAGTCAGGGGAAGATCGAAGATATGAATATGGAAAAGACTTATCAGAGAGATGGTAAAGGCTGGTGAAAAAGTTTTGATCAGTCTCTTCCTTTCTTTGTTAAGTTCTGTCAATTACTCAAGGGTTAGTTCGAATTGGGAGGTAGGGTTAATTAGGGTTGCAAGATAGGGTTAATGTTAGGGTTATTTAGAGTCAAGAGGTAGGATTAGGGTTAGGTGTAGGGTTAGGGCTAGGATACTGACTGATTTATGTTGTTATTGCTGGAGGATACAAATCTGCTGCAGCTCCATACGGATGATGTTGAGCACATGGTCGGGCGTCATCAGTACTCATAATGATCGCGAGGCCATTATGCTATTAGTAATGATCGGCAGTAAGTGGTAAAAACTTTTACATTTTTATAGAATGAATCACTCGTTTTTAGCCAAAGCCGGCTGTGATTCTTCTACTTCATGAGTAATAGAGCGTAAAAGATATTTGAACCTTAGAAATGCGTCGTTTACATGTGACATAGTACTGCAGGAAAACTGAATACAATTCTCTAAAACTTCCAAGATGGTGGCAAAGAATATAAGAATGTACCTCCATCTTTTTTCCCACTTGAGAAGGGTTCAACCTTTTTAGCATCAACTCTCAGTTTAACATAGAAACTCTTCTCATCGCTCTCCTTTATAGTAAATATTCAAACGAAAACCTAAACATTACCAACTCTCACAAAACAATGAAAATGAACAGCTTTCGCTTTACAAGTTTCTTTAATGTAAGTAATGGCAAATATTTGATGCAAACATAGTTTTTAGATATCATCGATGTGATCCCTGTGCCCGGTGTCTGGTAATCTTTCGAGAGTGTTATACGTATTTACCTACAGAGAGTTTATCCACATCTATACAAACAATTACACATTTCTCTATGCACCTATGTAATATATGATATCACAGTGCAGATTTGTAAATTAATGATAGAAAATGTTGCTGTTGACAAATTTTCAATACTCAATATCTAATACCGCCCAATAAAATTCCCAAACGCCCACCATTATCTTCACAGTTTCTCACCTCCAACCCAAAAGTTGGGGGATATCGCCCAGGTTGAGAAACCCTACCCTATTGAATCAAACATTGGATGTTTGTCAGATTCTTTTTCAGACACAGTCAGTCAACTTTATTTGTAATTTCAGTTGAGATTTTTTTTCCTACCATATCTTTGACTTTGTGAGGGACAAACATTCAGTATCCTCCAGCTACAAATATCAGTCTAAAACGAAAGTTCTGTCCGATGTTGTTTATTTGGAAACACACATATAGTTGTGACTAAAGATACTTTCAATCAATAATATCCTCTTCTTCGCTTTCAATAAATTTATTCCATTTATCAACATGTTTTCGACACTGAATGTGTGAAACTCCTTCGATTTTGACTTGAAATAAGTGACTGAATGATTTTCAACCTCTCTTCTTGGAGTCATTCTTTGTCCATCATTTAATCATAAAAATACAGTCCTTTGCTTTCGATTAGCTCATTCCACTTAGCAACAAGTGAGTCTTTGTTCATCGAAAATGTTTTGCAAACTATCAAACTAAAGGATGGTCAGTTGCAGCAAGGTCTGTCAATTTTCTTTAGACGCTCATGCGGGATAGGGGCGTGCATCAAGTCCTGGGTATGACATGAAACTGCATCAAGTGAGGGGGCTCCGGTTTTGGAGTTTTGTGAGAGATGCATTACCATTCCTTCCAGGTCTGCTCTGACCTGGAGCAGTACTACCTGTCTGGGTCCCATCTATAGATTTAAATAGATGAAAAAAAATAGCAGGGGGGGGCTAGAGATATTGAGCTATAACCCGCTGATGTGTGGATATGCTCAGGTATAGCTGTCCAGTCCACTCCGTCCAGTCCACTCTGTCCAGTCCGCTCCGTCCAGTCCACTCTGTCCAGTCCACTCTGTCGACGGTAACACTCTTATCAGTGACTGATTAAGGATATTCACTTGGTGGGTTGACCACTTCAAAGAATTATTAATCCGTGTAAACCCACTCGATCTCACATTCCCAAATGAGATCACAGTTACCTCAACACGAGGAAATTCCACCTCTAAAAGGAATAAGTATCGCCATTGCTAGACCTAAAAAAAGCAACCGGGATAGACGCAGTACATCTCTCTAAATCAACTGCACAGCTTCATCCAAATTTGGCGGGTCCACTGAGCAGCATTGTTGATCAGGAATTCCTCGAGTTAAGGGTAGCTTTTGAAGAATACGGTCCACTGCTGATACAGTCTTCATTTCATATCAGCTACAGGAGACATGCAGAGAGCAGCACAGCGGCCCATTCATCGCTTTTGTTGATCTATTTAAGGCCTACGACACAGTCAACTGTGAGATCTTCTAGAGGCTTCTTGGGAGGTTTGACTTACCCTAAAAATTCATTTTCTGTCAGCTCGGTATGAGCAGCTGTCATTACAAACGGAAAGCTTTTGAAATAACAGCCGGGGTTCAGACAAGGTTGTGTGCAGGCCCCCACCTTGTTTAACATTTAGATATATAAGCATTCATCACACTGTCCCGTCACAATATTGCCATTTGTCTAGCCTCTTAAGACCATTGGCCAAGATTCGTGTTTTGTCAATCTCCGTGGTAGAATTGCAGTATACTGGCGATACGGCTTTTGTAAGTCACACAGTTTCCAACATGCAGCAGATCCTCGATGCAATGGATAAAGCATCTTCCCGTTCAGGACTAACAGTCAACACCAACAAGCTTGAAGTACCCTTACAACTCCTTTGCACGTATCCAGTCAGTGATAAACTTCTGCACCATGAAACCCTTAGACAAAATCTCAGGTTCACTTACTTCAGGCCAGTCATGATTGCCAACTACTCACCCACAGATGGGGTAATGCAACGTATAACTCTTACCTTTAATTGGTTCGGCGAACTCTCATGACTTTCCACACCCAACCAAACGATCGGCATACCAGGCTATTTGTCCGTCAATACTTCTCTATGGGCCCCGTTACAGACATTACCTCAAAAAAGTCGGAAACCTCCATATCCGCAGCTTGGCTTTCTCTGTTGGGACAGAGAACTTCACCCGGAATTTCGACAACGAATCGGCTTGCCATCCTCGGAGGAAACCATTCTCTAGAAGTAGCTATGATGATTTGGGCACGTCATTCACCAGCCTCCTGATCGTCTCTCTCGTATGGTCTTATTGGCGAAAGAACAGTTCAAGGACAGAAGGAAAGAATAAAATATTACATAAAAGAAGCCATCAAGAAATTTGATATGGTCCCTACTAATCTAGGAACTGATGCCTAAGATTGGATGCGTTGGCAGGGCGTACAATGTTGCCGTTAATGCAAAACGTATTAGACGACATAACGGTCTACCTAACAGAGAATACACCTATGCTACCTATGGGAGGGGTTGTGCCATCCTGAACGGACAAAGAAGTCACCAGCTCGGGTGCAGCCACTGTTGAAACATATTTCACAATTATAAAAAGCAATGCATAGAGCAAAGTCGTGGTTGGGTTCGATTATTGAAGACGTACATTATTGCAATATAGAATGATCCCTTTTCTGTTCACTTAGGATCAGCGTTTTCTGTTCAAAGCTTTTTCAAGCGCTGAAGGTATTGACAGTAGACTTCAAGCAGTGACCTGTGGGTTATTGTTTGAAAGTTCATTATCGACGATTTCTTGCATATTTCACCAGAGACTCAACAGGATCTTCGGATGAAGGTCGCCTCTCGTCTGAGGCACAGGTCTATGATCGCGACTAAGTCAATGTCAACGGTGTTTGATATTTTTTATCTCCAGTAACAGTTCTGTCCAAAAAAGACTGTAGATATCGAGAATGCAGTGACTCGTAATAACCAGCACATTGGTGGCATCATACTAAGATCTGTTTAACAATTCATATGGATTGTTCCCTGACTGATATGACTGATTCGTTGATCACCCTTTTCCCAAACTTTCCAACTGATCACATTTAACAAAGCATGCTGCCAAATTATGTTAGTTATGTCACAGTATCTGTTGAGTGACAAGCCAGACTTGCCGATTGAATGGCATGGACAACGAAGATCCTAATTTTGATAACAATAACTGTGTGATAATATTATCTGTGATTATAATAAGTGATTCATGAGACATCAAAGTGAACATTTGACTTTAATTCTATCTCGACCGATTCGATCGTTTATTTCGGGATGGAGGGTACGTATTTAATTTTTTTTAATAGATTTTTCTTCATTTTGACCCCTAAGCAGTACAAAAACTGGATCTACCCCTGGGTCTCTGGGTGACACTATAATGTCTGAGAATACGAGTCTTGTTTGTCTAAGAAGGAGATCAAGAAGAAGATTAAAATTAAAAAAATACACAGTGCCTCAGAAGTGAAATTCCTGTCCAATCCCAGTCAGGACGGACAGAATGAGGGTGTTTAAGGGCTGCCACTCCCCAAATGCTCTAACCGTCGGCGAAATTCTAGGTTTGCCGAATTATGCATTTTCCAGCTATATCTGACTGAAATTCTTCAATTTAGTCGATAAAAATCTATTATATCTGATAAGTTTATTCAGTAAATTTTCAACTTTTATCAATAATTTGTTCTGAAGTCTTTGTGTAAAGTTATCTCATTTGATTTGTCAGCAAAGAAGAAGCCTCAACACCCACGAAAAATTAGATGCATGCCCCCCCCCCCGATGAAAAATCTATGAAATTGATATCGATTGATAGCTCAGAGAGAATTTTTATTACAATCTATATCTTTCTCCATGATCGTGACGATGGCACTAACAGTTAGAAGTTAGTGACACAGTCTGAATCACAGTCTGAATCACAGTCTGAAAAGTGTTGGAGTTGATTATTTCTATTTGAAGGGCTACTCGAAAGAGCAAAGTTTATGCAACAAGATCAAGTCGCCTTTATTAACTGGACACAAAAATAAGAGAATATTATTCAAACATTCCACTCGAAATGTTTGCTGATGTCGCAAACGCCTGCCAGTGAAGTAATTCTCATTCCAAGTGGACAGAAGTTGAATTACGAAATTCTCAAACACTTTTGTTTATGGGTACCGAGTTTCCTTAGGATATGTTTGTTTTGGAAAAGAAATAAAATCGAACGAGTGTATGATGGCTTCTGAAAACACTCTTTAATAGCTTCAGGCATTGGAAGCGTTTGTTGCAAAAACTTGAGTGTGCGTATGAGATTGATCTGACAATGTCTGCCACGGTATACGCATTTTAGTCTTTCTGTGTATTTATGCCAGTGGGCGGATAACAGAGGGTTGGTAAAGAAGTTTCTAAAATAAGCAATGGTGATGTTGGAATTCGGTTTCGTATATCGACCAACCTACTTATAAAAGTATTGATTTCTCTAATCTCTTGACCCTGGATCATAGTCCTGTGTCTGTAAATTTATATATCTACCTGACCTGACCGATAACAAGCTCACCCTATTGTGATTTGTCAGTAGGAAAGAAAGTACACATGTTCACTTTATTCAATTACAGCTGTGCTTCTGAACCTTTTTCAACCAATTCCCTCCCTGGACAAAATTTCCTGTTGCCCCCGCCCCCTGCACAAAAAATACATAGTATGAAGAAAAATATCTAAAAAAAAAAATGTGAATATAAAATTGCAATGCGATACTATTAATTTTTTCAAGAGTTTGGTTCTGATATTTCGTAAACAGTACACCGTTCTAGTCTTCGCATCGTGAGCACCAAAAATGTTTTTTTAAGTGTTATCTATGTATTCCATTCGGAACCAATTACATTATGAAAAATATGTCAGTCAGGGACGTAACAATTTGGAAAGGAAAACACCCAACTCTTATTTGCACATTTTGAAATGGAATAGAATTCCCCATTAGGATTTAGTTGAAATGTAATAGGTGAACTACTATTTATAAAGTTTTGGGGGGGTCCCTCCTTCATTGAGTGCCGAGTGGCATTTCTGATTAGTTCTCCCTCTTACCTCCATCGGCCACGCCTCTCTTAAAGGCAGTTCATCCAGAATATCTGACATTAGTTTGGGAGGTTACATGAATATAGCTGTTTCTGTGGTGGCATACGGTCAGTATATCTCACTACAAGGACTGATGGAAATTCCATGGTTGTTGACATCTAAAATTATCCATATTCTCATGCCTCTGTCCGCTACTTTCACAACTTGCCCCCTACTCTTTCCAATCTTTGTTGCTGGTCCATGATTTTATCTAAATGATATAAAAGAAATATTTATTTCATATGCGAAACATTTATTTCATGTGTGAAAATCCCTCTACACCCACCAGTAAACTACCTAACTCCTTCCCTGTCTTCTCTGTTTCTACCTTCTCAACTAACTAATTTTCTCCTCTGTCTCCCCCCTTTTTACCTTCTTGTTAAACTATCTAACTTTCTTTTCTGACCTCTTTCATCCAACCCTCTTAGTGAACTACCCAATATTCTGTTCTCTCCCCTCTCTTCCTACCCTCTCATTACACTGATTCTATTTTCTGTCCTCTCTCTTCCTACCAACTTATCAAACTTTCTCTAATTTTCTTCCTCACGCTTCGCCCACTTATCAAACGACTTAACCCATCCCTTATATTATAACTGATAACATTCAAATACAAGTAGGAACAAACATAATACTATTTTAGACTGGTTGATTCACGTGAAAAAAATTACGGATATATTTGAAGTTCTTAGAGATGGTTTTCTTTTAGAACAGAAATTACCGAATGCTTTCCAGTGGAAGAGTCCGTAGTTATAAATAGAGGGTAGGAGATATTTTTCTCAACAAAATCTTCACCTTTAAGCGAAAGAGTTTAGCGTCATTAGGGAGATGGAGATGAAGAGATAAAGATAGTGTGCACTTATTTTATCTTTTCACTTAAGGTTGGGTCTTTCTGTTGTTGGTTACTGGGGTCTCAACATCAACAGACCTGTGAAATGAAACCTTTTTTGTGGCGGATGGCACGAAGTAGAACGGACACGAATCATATCAAGTATATCATATATAGTTTTTATTAACAGTTTTATTCATTTTAACCTTTTACAGTGCACGTCAGGCGGATAGGTCATTTTTTAAGAAACGTGAGAATTATCTTATGATCTGTCCATGAGAGATTCTCTGGCTTAGCTTATATTTCTATGACCTTACAAACAATATGAATGGATTGTTTAAACTGTATTTCTGCAATTGCCGTTATAACTAGAATGTTACTACTGCTCAGATTGCTCATTTCGAGGGGGCATCGCTCCTATCGGAGGGATAGGCGAGTGGAGTGGTTACAGGCAGGTACCTATCAAGTTTCCTGCAGAAAGCTGTCTGCTGTGTCTTCCCCTATACCTATATTCATACCTATCTGATTTTACATATGACGTGTATCTTGGAATTACAAATTCATTACATTACTGTTCGATGTGAACTTCAGATGAATATCACATGTCCTTCTCAACCGTCTCATAATCTCGATTGTATCTTCCATCATTTGAACAAAATTTGGTTAAATCATATCTGGATTTTAAAATTCCTATCCAATATTGTTCATAATTAGAACCAACCTATTAGCATATTCCTGATTCGATGGGCATAAAAACTAAATTTGATTCGTTTATATTTGTCCATTTCTACATTTTAACATTCCAATCGCGCATTATTTTTCGTTTCATTATTCCATTATATCATCATCACCATTATCTGTCGTCCATCATTGGACAAAGACCTTCCCCGGGGTTTGCCACAACTCTCTGTTCTGTGCGTCGCGGAGCCAATATTTTCTGAACCGGTCAAGTTCGTCTTGCTGCTTCATACTTTACTGGATTTGATGCCGCATTGGATATCTGGGGATCCACATGGTGAGTCGTGATGTCCATCGGTTGTCTGTAATTTTTACACATGACCAGCCCACTACCATTTGAGTTTTCTTGTGGTTTCAATGATGTCTCAGGCTCTTGTTTTACCTAATATTCTGTGCTGCCTGTGATCTCTCCATGTGATATTGAGCGTGATTCTTTCCTGAGTACGTTGCATAGTCCTCAGTTTGCATGTTAGTTTCTTGGTTAGGCTCAGCTCAATAGGTGACAATTGGGAGAATGCAGTGATTGTATACTCTTCTTTTTAGGACAAATGGGATTCTCTTGTTCTTGAAGGCTTGCCATCCTAGTGTGATTTTTTGCTCAATTTCTTCTTCTTTGGGGGATTCCATGGAGATCTCTTGTCTTAAGTAGATATAGTGGTTTACTTTCTCTAATTATACATTTACAATTTTGATCGTCGTGCTTTTATTTCTGACATGTTCTGTTGTATATGACCTTTGATTTGCTGAAGTTCATGTGAAGGTTCGAAATTTGTAGATGCAGTTGAGTAGAATTGTTAATTTGTAGTTATCGAGGTATTTTGGGTTTCCTTTTTTTATGTAACGGCATTATGATTGCAGTGTTCCAATTTGTGAGACTTTACTTCATGTTGGCCATTAGTTGAATAAGATGGCTACTTTCGTAGTGATGGCCTTTCCACCTTTCCAGCCTTTTTGCATAGGTCGATGGTCATGTTATCTAATACTTTTTACTGTATTTTATTTTTAAGATTACTTTATCAATTGGAAATTAATTTTCTCTTTATCTATCTATTTCCTTCATTTATTTTCCCCCTGATAGGGAGTCATTACAGCCGTCGTTACAGACAGAGAAAGAGGAAAAATAACACAGCTCAATATGGATGACTTTCAAATGAATAAATCAAGAAAACTGTTCCAAAAGTAGGATTTAATATACTTTTGAGTTATCTCCATTGCAAGTGTCTGGTGCAAGGACAATACGCGAGTGAGATTGTTCTGACGATGTCTGCTACGATACCTGCGTTTTTGTCCTTTTAGTATAATGGTGTCAGTGGGCAAATACCTAAGGGTCGATGAAGAGGTATTCGAAACAACCGATCAGAAAGCTGGATTTTATTTTGTATATCGACCAAATTACTTATCTAAGCATCGAATTCTTTAATGTCATGACCCTGGGTTCAGAAATTCGAATTTATCAGTCTGACCCGACAGATAATATTAGGGGATCATTAGCTGACCTCAGGGCAATTTGTCAGCGAGGAAATGGAGCAGATAAATTACAAATGTCTATTTTAAGGGTCCTCCTCTCTGTTTCAGTATGATGAGCAGGCTTGAGTTATATCCCCATCGCGTGCTCAGCGGATCGGGTCTTGTGTCTAAGCAGTCAAAAAAGTCTCCCCTCTCACTCTCTCTCTCTCTCTCTCTCTCTCCCTCTCTCTCTATATATATATAGAGAGAGAGTATAACATATATATATATTGGAGTGTAACCTCCTCTGGCAGTACTTAACATAGGATACACAGCGCTATTCTTGATTAAGAATAACAAAAAACTTGAATGATGTGACCTCATACTTTTTAGTTTACTTCTTTGATCCTAACACTGTCTATTTTCACAAGAGAATTTCCCTCACCCCCCCCCCTATTCAAAGGTTTACATCCTATTGTCCACTGAGGCAGCACGGATAAGAGTGAGACCCTTTGTGAGTAGATTTAACCAGTGTTTCTTTCTCCTGGAAGATGCCTGAGCTACCTGCCGAGTCTGCCACCCCATTGGGGGATATTCTGATAGTGTGGCTGATACAAGCAGTTGAACCACAGGATGTGGACAATAAATACACACACACACACACACACACACACACACACATATATATATATATATATATATATATATACTACCCCTTATACTCTGCAAAAGGAAAGCCCTAGGAGAAGCATCCTTCCTCAACCCGTCATATTGACCCATCCAGAGCACCCTGAAGACCCAGGCAAACATCCTGACCGGCAGGTAACCCCTACATCAACCCACACACACACTCTACCAAAAAACGAGGAAACCCCCCTACCACTAAATATGGAAGGTGGGTTAGAAAACTTGATACCAACACTAGTAAGCAGTTTAGAAAACTTACTAAAAAAACTACTACACATCATCAGAATTAAGGGAGACCCAGAAGGGAAAGTGATGAACCTGAGTGAATTTCGATTTACTAGGGACTCATTCAAACTCCTTAACAAGGGCCTGAATTTCTGTCCCCGACCCCCACACTTTAACAATCACACCCTCAACAAAGATCTCTATGATTTCTTCAGAAGGATCAAACTTAGAGCCCACTTTGGAAAAACAGGCCATGATAGCGACATCCTTGATAGGCTTAAAGACCCCAACAAATCCTTCATCCCCAAAAACATAGATACTACCATTCAAACTTTTGAGCTAGCTGTCAGAGAAGACATAAAAACCTACATCAACAACAACACACAACAATCCCTACCAGATGATAACCTTACAACTAAAGAGAGAAAGGCCCTTAATAAACTAAAAAATAATACCAACTTGATCATCACAAGAGCAGATAAGGGTGGATCCATAGTCATCTGGGGTTTAGATGAATACCTTACAGAAGCTAACTTACAATTAAGCAACACAGAATTTTACAAAGAACTCCCCACAGACCACTTTAACGAATACACAAACACAATAACCCAATCCCTAACAGAATTACACAATAGCAACATGATAGATAAAAGGACACAAAATATTCTGAAACCCACTTCCACAAAACCTGCAAGGTTCTACCTACTCCCCAAAATCCACAAACCAAATAACCCAGGTAGACCAGTCATCTCCTCCACGAACTGCCACACTACCAAACTATCCTAATTTGTAGATTACTACATCCAACCCAAAGCAACACAAATTAAATCATACATACGTGACACCACAGACCTCCTAAACAAAATCAAACACATTACAGCAATCCCAGACAAAGCACTTCTAGTCAGTATGGATGTTAAATCCCTATACACCAACATCAAACATGATGAAGGTATCCTAGCGCTCACAGAAGCCCTATACAATAGAACTACTAAAGAACCCAGCACAATAACAATTACCACTCTTATGCACCACATTCTAACGCTAAATAGCTTTAACTTTAATAATAGACACTTCCTCCAGGTGAAAGGCTGTGCCATGGGCACAGTAGCGGCCCCATCCTATGCTAATATCTTCATGGTTAAATTTGAAGAAACCTACATTTACCCAGAGATATATAATGACTGCATTTTTTATGGTAGATACATAGACAACATTTTTTTCATATATACAGGCGAAAAAGCCAAACTAGATAATTTCTTTATACATCTAAACTCGGCACATGATTCTATTAAGTTTGACTTCACGACATCCACTGACTCCGTAGCCTTCATAGACACCTGCATATACATAGATGACAACAGAAACCTCCAAACTACCCTCTACACTAAACCCACGGACACCCACAATTACCTCGACTCCAAATCAGCCCATACCCAACATTTAAAAAAAAGCCTACCATTTTCCCAAGCTCTTAGAATTAGAAGAATCTGCTCTACTAATAGTGAACTTAACAGACACAAACATAACCTAATACAATACTTCAACCAACGAGGTTATCCGCTAGATGACACTAAAAACCAAATAAAAAAAGCGACTGGAATACCCAGAGATGAAACCCTTATACTGTCCCACAATAACAAACCCAACCGCATACCCCTTATAACAACCTTCAACAACACACTCCTACCCTTAGTACACATCATCAATAATAGATGGAACATTCTCACGATCAAAACAGATCTAAGAGAAACATTCACAGACCCATGTGTCATCTCCTACCGCAGACCCAAAAACATCAGAGACATGATCAGTAGCAATAATATCGTTAACAATAAAGTCGTACACAAAAATACACCTAGAACAATTAAATTCTGCACACCTTGCAACATAAGAAACAGTCTATGTTGCAACCACCTCAAGTACACCAACACATTCACAAGCTCTACCACAAAAGAGAGTTACCACATATAACACAATAGCAACTGCCGCAGTAAGAACATTATATACCTTCTAGAGTGCAATAGATGTAAGTTACAGTACATAGGCAAGTCTGAGTGGCAATTTGATATTAGGATCTACAATTATAGACATAGGATCAAGTCAAAAAACAATCGTAGCCCACTTCCCGTAGAACTACACTTTCGCACACCTGACCACAATTTTGCAACTGACACTAGCTTTACCATCATAGAAAAAATAGAAAAAACTACTCCAATTGACATAACTAAAGTTCCAGAGAAACACGAAGACATGTGGATCAACAAACTTAAAACCCTATATCCTAATGGATTAAACACTAAACTGAACAACCCTCACCACACAGAACCCTAATACACAAAACTCCTACCATTAATATCCTCACACCAACATCTAAGACACATTCAATAATGGAAGCTTCAAAGTCACCCAGACCCATAGGAAAAACTTCACCTTAGCCTGTTAGAATCCCTGTACAAATCATAGCCAAAACATTTTCAATAACTTTTAAGGTTGATACCTATGTAGCTCCTTGACCTCACCACCCCTCCATCTACACTACCCCAAACATACCAAAAAATCTAACTCCACATCACTCCCCCCTACCTTGACACACTCTGCCCTCCCCAAGACCAACTGCTGCTGCTTTACCAAAGACCTGATACCTATTGGACATCCTTCCACTCAGCAGGAGGCCTCCAGCAGCCCTACAACACAACTTACCCACAATGCACAGCTCCTGGCAGTGGACACTGGTTCCACATGGTACATTTTAATACACACTCACACAGCACACACCACTGATGATGGGAAGAATCCCGAAACATGTATGGACTATTCACTTATAAGGATTATTGAACCTTACCACCACACACCTCACTCCCGAGTCTGTCTCACTCTCTACAGTACACATTATATATATATATATATATATATATATATATATGCCATGAAGCATTTGGTCAACATATCTATCCGTGTTTCTGTGAAGTCTGAGCAGTTTCTTCACATTCTTCATTTTAGTTACTGCATACAACACCATGGGACATAACCAATTAATTGATAAAGATTGGATATATTAAGTTGTTACATGTTTTTGAAAGAAAAGATGAAGGGTGTTATAAACAACCGAAACGGTAATTATATAACAGTGTATGACTCATTTGAAGCAATAACCTTTTTCAAACAACTCTTTACTAATGATATTCAGTCTTTATGAAGTTTTCAGGTTTTGCGATCACGAATCCAGCAAAAGCACGAATTATGACATCCCTATCATCGAACCTTCTATTACAGATATGATGTTCAAAATGTTGGAACAGGTGGTTATTATCGTTAGGTATTGCTGTCGTTAATTCTTTATCATTCTGAATAGGTTTGGGCTTCCTTCGAGGTTCATTATTGGTACCAATATTCCCACTTCTGAAGTGTTGAACCGACGCTGAACAGTTCTTATTATTGTAGCATCCAATCCAAATGCTTTTTTAATGTTACCATAAGCCTGGGCAGCATTATGTCCTAATTTGAGTTCGTTCTTGGAAATTAGTCTATTGTCTTGAGTAGACATGTTATTAATTCCTAAAAAAAAACATCAAATAGTTATTAACTATATCTTCATTCACTTTGAATCTGCAAAGAATGCAATTACATTAGTAAAACTTTCTCTTACAGCATTGTCCTTTGCTATGTAATATTTTGATATAACAACTTGATACAAATTATTTTTAAGTGCCAGAGGAACGATAACAGAATACATAATGCAAACGAAAGTTTTCGTTCAGACGTTGATTCCCAAGGTGTACGCCCCTCACCCCGAGTCGTTGCCGCTGCTAGCCCCCAGGAGTGCCGCAGGATATCCAAACACTTTAAATAATTCCAGGGTATCGTATTTCAATGCGTTGATACACGGTCACATCTAAATGACACATCGCGAATTCTTTTGTCCATTTAATGTTGAATTTCATCGTCTCAATACTAGACGTTGCTTGGTCGATGGACGAATTTTCCATTCCAGATTGTTGTATTTTGTCTATCTCATATTAGTCGTATATAAATAAGCACTCGTTGAAGATCAAATTACACATCCCACTTGTGATCATAATTATTGAGAGAGGAAACAAATACGCAACTTTTTTTTATTAATCTACATTGAATAATTCATCATATTTTTCACCACATGAAACTAAATGTTCAGTATTGTTCAATATATTCTGACTTGAGACACTGCGAAAAAACCTCATACACCAGCGGGCGACGGTATTCAAAAAAGATTGCGAACAAAAGGTCCAAGTCAGTTGTCTTCAAACTTCTTCTTCTTCTTCTTCTTCTTCTTCTTCTTCAAGTTTAGTTTGGTTTGGCTCAAGGTCACATTAGTGGGGTACTCAAAAGTGGGGATCAAAATCTGCAAGACGATGTCATGACTCAGCTATACGTCAATAATGGGTTGAATGAGTTATCCGTCATTTTGCTTGGAATATTTTATGATCTCAAAATAATGCTAGATGAACTGAATAGAGAGAGTAAGAAAGTTGGTCTTTACATGAGCTTCGTTGAAACAAATGTCTCGTGTAACAAAAATGTTGAGGACAAAGACAGGGCGATCAAAACCGAAAACAGAGAGCAAAAGAAAGTAGCCCAATAGATTTACCTAAAACAACGAATATTTATGGAATCCTCAAAAGAAAAAATCAAGCGGATATTCACTCTAAGATTGCAACCTTTCGATAGCGCAAATTCAACCTTAAAACGTATCCTCCCGACAGTCTCATTTGGAGCTGAAAAATAGAACCCCACCAAAAGATTGACCCTCAAACTGAGAACTGAGCAACGTACACGGGAGAGAATCATGCTTAAAATCACATGGAGTGATCACAAGTCAGCACAGTGTATTAGAAAAAACCAGGGGTCAGCGATATCATAGAAAGTCAAATGGCAATGGGCTTGCCATGTTGAAAGAATGTCAGACAATTGCTGGACATCACGTCTCACAACCTGCATCCTAAGAGATCATATGTAAAATTGTGACTGGAAAAAAAAACAGACAAGTTCCGAAAGTATTGGTCCCGCAACGCCTATGATAGAGACGTCTGGCGAATTTTGGGAAAGTTCTATGTCCAACCACGGACGCTGTGTCATGATGACGACGATGATTATGGGGCTTCCACTGAGCTTTGTTTTCACTGCATAAGTGAGATTATTGCGATATTCATCAACTAACATAGACTCTCATCAATATATCCCTGACCCTGATATGGGCCGTTCTTACGAGACATCAACTGTCATTCTTGCCTTATGTTACTGGACATAATGTTTTGGCTCACCATTGTGTTTACACATACATGCTTACTAACAACTCACTAACAAAGGCGATTGCATCAAAACATTATAGATTTTAATACATTCTCCGTTTTTATTTTTTAAGAAGTATTATACATCATTGTTGTTTTAAATTGTATAACTACTTTTCTACCTTCATCTTGATTTAATAATTGCTTTTTATTATCGGAGGGATATTAGTTTGCGTAAAAAAAATCAACTGATAAATTAAAATGAAGGTAAAAAAGTAGTCACAGAAATTCAAAATAATAATGATCATAGATTTCAAACCTTTTGCTTTGTGTTACCTACATAACTCTTCTTGCTATGATTCTTCACTTAGGATTTTATAGCTATTCCTGGAGACGACCCAGACGCACTTTATTTTGTTAATCCATTAATATTAGATTAATTCTAGAGTGAAACGTTTTTGAAGTTTTATCCAATAAAGTAAGTCTATAGAATTTTCCAAAACACTTTGAATTATCAGTTTGCCATCATTAGCAGAAATGTGTTTGTTGTCAATTACAAAGACAACTAAGATAATCAAAAGTGAAATGTGTCGGAATCGTTTGCAAATTATTTCCAGTTGTTAACAGAATGCGAGTCTGTGATATATATATATATATATATATATATATATATATATATATATATATATATATATATATATGGTATATTTTAATACACACTCACACAGCACACACCACTGATGATGGGAAGAATCCCGAAACATGTATGGACTTTTTACTTATAAGGATTAATAAACCTTACCACCAAACACTTCACTCCCGAGTCTGTCTCACTCTCTACAGTACACATTATATATATATATATATATATATATATATATATATATATATATATATATGTGTGTTTGTGTGTGTGTATGTGTGTATTTGCCATCACAACGATTATTCATAGCCCCTTTCACGAACTTTTTCTTCACACTACATCCCATCCCCCTTCCCAACCCTCACATACATACTAACATAAGTACCCCCAACACACCATAACTCGACCACAGCTGCTAACACACACCTACTCATACTACCACCCTTACCCTTCTCCTTAAAGGGTGTCCCAGCAACAACCCTACACTACCTCATTCCTTCTCAAAGCACTCACTAACCAACAACTAGAATTTAATAACACCCATGCCATTTATTGAATCATGATGAATTACTCGTACTAATTACCTGAAACTACGCCCACTTACTGCATAGTCGACAGTAACACCCTGGAAGTCCATAAGCAGCTTTACTTTGGCTTTCTGAAGACAAGTAGGATTAAACCTCATTAAAAATTACGATACCCGAAAACTTTCCTTTCCCCTTTCTTCTTTAACTTATTCAACTCCTGTTTCGGAATTCATCAACCTATTTTCATATATATATATATATATATATATATATATATATATATATATATATATATGGCATGAGTATTTGAACAAAAGTCACTTTAATACTAATCGCTTGGGTTTGAGAGTTGAAATAGATTTTGTGTTTGTTCAAATACTTATAATCAATATTTTTCCGCGTATGAATTATTATTGATGAGAAAAAAAGATAGGAATCAATTATAGGTATGAAGTCTTATGAGATTAGAAGGATCAATAGTTCTGTATTGATCATCATCATCATCAGTCTTTTATCGTCCATCGTTTGACATAGACCTTCCCGAGGATTCACCGCATTTCTCTATCGTGGACGTCGCAGAGCCAGTATTTTCTGTATTTGTCAAGTTCTTTTCTCCATCTTGTATTCGGCCGGTCTCGGTTATGCATCTGATCTCTGGGGATCCATTTTGTGAGTTATGATGTCCATCGGTCGTCTGCCATTCTTGCAACATGACCTGCCCATTGCCATTTGAGTTTTCTAATAGATTCTATGATGTCTCTCCTTGATATACCATGCTGACTCGTGATCTCTCCATGTGAGGTTGAGCATGATTCTCTAATGTGTGCTTTGAATGCTTTTTATTAAACTGAGCATGCTCAGTTTGCGGGTCTATCTTTCGGTTAAATTCCATATTCCAGCTCCATAAGTGACAATTGGGAGGATGCATTGGTTGTATACTCTTCTTTTTAGGATTAATGGGATCTTCTCGTTTTTGAAGGCTGCGCTTGCTCTGCCAAAGGCTTGCCCATCGGTTGTCCGTCATTTGTGCAATATGGCCAGCCCACTGCCATTTGAGTTTTTTATTGGATTCTATGATGTCCCTACTCTTGTCTTTTCCTGGATGTACTGTGCTGTCTTGTGGTTTCTCCATGTGAGGCCCAGCATAACTCTCTCATGTGCACATTGCATAGTTCTCAATTTGCAGATCTGTCTTTGGTTAGGTTCCTTATTTCAGCTTCATAAGTGACTATTGGGAGGATGCATCGGTTATACACCCTTCTTTTTAGGATTAATGGGATCTTCTTATTTTTGAAGGTTGAGCTCGCTCTTGCCATCCTAGTGTGATTCTTCGCTTGATTTCTTCTTCTTTTGAGGGTCTCATGGAGATTTGTTGTCCTAGGTAGATGTAGAGTTTAGGTGAGTTGGTATCACACCGTCTTACTCCTTTTTGGAGCTGAAAGGGGTCCGAGTCTTTATGTAGCCTGATAAAGGAGCTGCTGTGATTGTATATACGTTTCAGCATTTCGGCATATACTGGATCTACACCTTGTCGAGTGATGGCCTCCATGACCTCAGGGATTTCTACTGAGTCGAAAGCCTTTTTGAAATCGATAAATGCTATGGTGAGTGGTAGTTTATATTCTGCTACTTTTTCTTTCAGTTGATTTATCGAATGCAGGTGGTCAATGGTCGAGTATCTTATTCTAAATCCAGCCTGCTCACGTGGTTGGTTTTCATTAGGTTTTTTTGTGATTCGGTTGGTGATGATCTTTGTGAAAAGTTTGTATACACAGTTAAGTAGGCTTATAGGCCTATAGTTGTTGAGGTCTTTCAGGTTTCCTTTTTTATATAAAAGCATTTTGATAGCTGTGTTCTAATCCTCTGGGACTTTTCAATGTTTTAGATACAAGTTGAAATGGATGGCCTGTTTCCTAGTGATGATTTTACCCGCTTTTCGGAGTAGGTCGATGGTGATGTTGTCTGGTCCAGGGGCCGTTCCTTTCTTCGTCTGTTTAATGGCTTGTTTCACATCCCACGGAGTTACTTGTGGGAAGTCCTCGAGTTGATTGCTCACGTCTTGCGTATGCTGTTCATTGTATTGTAGTCCTTGTTTGGACGAATAAAGTTTTTGGTAGAATTCTTTGGCACGTTCGACAATCCTGTCTCTGTCTATTGATAGGTAACCACTTTCTTCGAGTATGCTGGTTATTTGCTTTCGTCCTGAGTTGAGGCCTTTGTTTATAACTTTGAAGCACCGACTACTTTCAAGAAAACAGGCATCTAATGAACAAATAAGACAATGTGCACGAACATATAAAGCTGGAAAGAAGAACTTGCAACTAGTAGCTGAGTCTTAACTACTGCCATAGTACTTAATTACTGTCATAGTAGAGAAGTACTACGTAGCAAAGAATTAGTCAGAAAAGAGATATGAGTGTTTTGTGGTCAAGCGAATCCAGTCATCATATATTTAAGTCGTAGGTGGAATCTGAAAGTACTTGCCTTTAATGAGGTTGGTGTAGCAGATGCATGCAACATTATTGAAGACAGTTATTCAGGTTAAAATGCAATAGCCTAAAAAGCGAACAGGAATTTAGAGACACCATGGTGCTTACGTGGTTTTCGACACCAGTGAATACATTGACACGATAGTTAAATGAATTTACCACTAGGCAGGGAGAGAACGAGATGTGACCTATGTTTGTGGAGGAACTATTATATATGATTGTGGTGGAGAGCAGTAAAGATACTAAATAATTGTATCAGTATAGTTTTGGCTCCCTGATGCCAAAGTGTTTACAATGACGGAGAATCAATGAAGAGATGATAGATAAACACTAGATAAGCTCTCAAGGCAAAATAACCACATTATTATTTGCCGAAAGCTAGAACAGTTGAAACCAGTAATTGCTTTCAACGCATGATATGCATGATGAAAATATGGACCTCACGTGCGGGAGAAACATGGTTGGTCGCACAATGTGAGTCACGGTAAAGAAAGACACACGTATGATCAGACGAATCGAGACATGTGTCCAGAGAAGCAAAAACTAAATGAAGAGTTACTGCTCATCTGAAGTGTTAAAGTTGTGGTAGTAGAAATAGTATGTTGTTGTTGGCTTTAATTTCAGTTTTTTGCAAGTCACCAGCCTGGTCTCAACCAGAGACCTTATGCTGACAATCTTGTGAGTTATGACAGTACGTGGTCAATTGTTTCGGTCTTATTCCCACATCATCATAATCATCATCATCAGTCCTTTAACGTCCATCGTTGGACATAGACCTTCCCCTGGATTCGCCACGATTCTCTATCATGGGTGTTGCAGAGCCAGTATTTTCTAGATTTGTCCTGTTCATCTCTCCATCTTGTATTTTGTCGGCCTTGGTTTCGCATGTGATCTCTCGAGATCCATGTTGTGAGTTGTGATGTCCATCGGTTGTCTGTCATTCTTGCAGCATGGCCTGCCCATTGCCATTCAAGTTTTCTAGTCTACATTTATGATCAGTCCCATTTCTTAGTATGTTAGCCTGGTAGTTTTGAGTTTAGGGTTCTTGTCCTGGGCTACCAGTATGAAACCCCCTCCGTTTCACCCTTCAATCCTGCACTTTGCAACCATTGGTGGGTTTTATCCTTATCTACATCAGCTTCATTGGTCGTAGAGTGGTTATTATTATTATTATTATTATTATTATTATTATTATTATTATTATTATTATTATTATTGTTGTTGTTGTTGTTGTTGTTGTTGTTGTTGTTTGCAATCTCACACCAGTTGCCTGGTGGTAACTGCTGGAGTTTGAGTGACAGCAAGTCTCCTCAAGTCTCCAGCCTTTCTCTCCAAGTTCTCATAGGCCACAGTAATACTGCAGTTTACAGTTTCACACCGGTTGTCCAGTGGTCATTGAGGAAGGCTGAGTTACAATAAGTCTCTTAAGGTCTTCAGCCAACATCTCTTCTCTCTTTCGCCTATCATGCCAGTGCTGTGGTTCACATTCCCGCTTTCATTTCCTATCTTTTGTTAGGTCACTGTTAACAATTAGTGTTGCAGTCTTCATATTTCTAGCACTTTCCTCAGTATCCGCGCAGTTTCTAGCAGTGCTGTGGTCTGTACCGTCTCAATCCTTCCCTCTATCCCGATCTCCTCCAGTCTCGCCTACAGTGTCTTTGGGACAGTTCCTAGTGCGCCAACTATGATTGGCACCACCCTGGCTTTCATGTTCCACATCTTTTTCAGTTCTCTCGCTAGATCCTGGTATTTTTGGGGTTTTTCATTCTCCTTCCTCTTTACTCTATGGTCTGCAGGTACAGCCACGTCTACAATTTGGCAGGTCTTTTTATTCTTCTTCTTCTTCTTCTTTTTCTTCTTCTTCTTCTTCTTCTTCTTCTTCTTCTTATTATTATTATTATTATTATTATTATTATTATTATTATTATTATTATTATTATTATTATAAAGAAGAAAAACAAGACTGTTATAATTCTTTTTAGATTTGACATAATCTAGCAAAACAAAAAAATTTTGATGTATTGTGGATCTTCATCATTCAGAATTAAAATGTAAAACAACCATCAAAACGTTAATTCTCGAATTATTATTATCATTATTATTTTTATTACTACTACTACGACTACTACAATTATTGAGCACGTAATTACAATCGCCTGAAACTATCTTACAATAGCCTGGTTCGTAATAGCTTTTCTGCTAGCAAAGAAAACAATTTAAAATCAAACTTTGATTAATTTTTTTTTTTTTTTAATGCACGGTAGTTTTTCGTTGCAATCTTGAATCGAATGCAAATTCCAATCAGATAGACTTGCAGTGTTTATCAAAGTCCGATTGTTTTTTGTTGCTACAAGCTAAAATGACAAAACGTTCGAGTCAATCCAGGTGACTGTTATCTTTATACTGATATGAACGACTTGGCGCGAATAAATCATGAATTATTTAAAAGAATTCCTTTTATCAACCTTTAAACTGATATGCAAGGTGGGAGAGGCTGAGTGGTTAGCAACCAGGAGGATCGGATTGACAATATGAGTTCAAGCACCGACTGAGACAATTTGCATTCATCATCATCATCATCATCATCATCCTCCTTTCAATACCTGCAAATACTTTCTGAACTTATCAACCAGTTTGTTACGCCAACTTATCTCCCGCCGGTCACAGTTTCGCATTTGATCTCTGATGTTTCAGTGGTCGTCTGATATTTTTGTAACATGACCATACCTTTGCCATTTGAGTTTTCTAATCATTTCTATGATATCTCTGACTTCTGTTTTTCCCTAATATACTGTGCTGTCTTGTGATGTTAAGTATGATTCTCTCCTATGCACAAAAGAAACAGGCCTGGCTGCTGCAGGGTCAAATTCCACTCCTACTCCGACGGAAGATGATTTCTGAAACTTCTGTATTGTATGCATAATATTTTTTTTAAATATATGCAAAAATGTTTTTTATCTATTAGAATAGAATAGCCCCGCGCATATATTTACGATACTGATATAATTACAACTAAAATTTTCAATTTTGCTCAATCACTAAGACACTTTCCTGACGATCAGTTGGCAGTGAGTTCATATCACTGAAGGGGAAAGTTGATTTGAAATATAAATTTTCGTACATGTGTAATATTTTCCAGTTTGGCTCAGTCAGTAAGATAGTCGCCTCGTGATCACTTGGTGATGATTTCTGATTACAACAAGGAAACATCATTTTTTATATAGCAGACATAAAACAGAGACTAGTTTGGATTAGGCGAGGATTGTTCTTATCAAACACCAGTCGAAGTTCAAGTTGACTTTGTTTTCCTTCGAACAAGAACCATCCTCATCGAATTCATGAGAGTAAACTCTTCACTGCGAGTCCACCACGATAAGTTAAACCAAACCTATATACGGAATGAACATTACTCTATCGTGATTTGGAATCCCAACCTGGTGATTAGAGGACACCTCGGTTGGAATAGAAGTTAGAGCAGTGTTTGACTTTGTGGCAGTCGCGCTTGTCCTTCTTGTTATGATAGAAAATCTAAATCAACTTCAGTTTCCAGACTTGAACAGAAGTTGGTTAACATCTCTGGATTTCGACTGAACTTTTTTTCAGAAAAACATGACTTCAATTTTGAGTTATTGGCATAATAGACAATTATCCGTGTAGCTATGATTAATTGCATCCATATCAGTCAGCAACATAAAATCGTGCAGTAGAGAAAATTGTCCAAGAAAATGAATGACTCTACCACCCGCTGATACTTTCTGACATCGTATTCAACTTTACCAATAAAATGCCATCGAACAGAAACAATAAATTACAAAAGAATCTGGTTGATCATAAACGAACGTGGTAGAGTCGTTCTCAGACGAGCGCTTTCGATTCAATGTCGGCTTAACGTGTCAGAATATTGAGAGAAGCAGTTACCCTACCTTGACAATCGCAGGATATTGAAAGCGGAAACGAAATTGTCTGTGGCAGCAACTAGTCAAATATTCCGATACGGCCAATCGTTAAAGACATCCGTTCCGAGACAGATCTGCATACGTAAAGAGATGCTGTGTATGAAAGGTCATCAGTGAGACGTGTCGTTAACAGAATAGAGACATCTTCAATGCATGTCGTACATTACATTATCTTGACACTGGTGCGAACAAATATGTGTCCCTGCCCTCGGACGTGGGATGAATGCCAAACGTGGACACATACGAAGGAGAGTAACACTCGCACGTACAGCTCAATGTTTACTGCAAAGGAATGCAGACCATGACTTCTATTTACGGTGCCATGTCAATACACGTAATAACATCTATACTAATGATACACTTGTTTGTATATCCGGATGTTACGCTGCGATTGGTCAACTAATCGAAAAACTGACCAATCATTAGAGGGATCCGTATTTGTAAAAAGATACTTGTTTGCCTGTGTGATAGATACACGATGCATAAATTCGAAGGTGTTTGAAAAAGACGTCTTAGACACAGTACAAAGATCACAACAGAAAAATAAGTAATACTATAATGGAAATTTCAAACATATACGCCATATTATATTGAGAAATAAATGAAAAAATGATTACCATGAAAATAGAAAAAAAATGTATTTTTCAAAATTTATGAGTATCGTATTCAAGTTTGGGATCAGTGACATATTCATTGGGAGGTAGGTGAGCGATCGCTCCCCAGTGGCACTTTCTCCATGAGGGAGACATTTCCAACATTCTCATAACTCTTTAGTCCCCTGGTGTGATATTTTCCCTATTGGTATTCATCAAAAACTTCAGTGTATGGCCTTGAAATACGTTTCTGAATTTTATTTCATTACCCTCAGGATAAATTGTTGTTTTCCCAAGGAAAAAATACAAAATAGAGTAAAAAAAACATGGAACCATGAAGATTCTGGGGAATCAAAATATTATCATTAAACCCGTGATGAATGGATAGATCACAAGATAACATAATATATTAGAAGAAAGACAGGAATCCGAGGTATCATAGAATCCCCGAGAAAACTTAAATGGCAATGGACTGGACATGTTGCGAAAACGTCGGACAGGCATTGGACATCACAACTCACGACATGGATCCCCGGAGATCATATGCAAAACTGGGGCCGACGATAGAGAGGTCTGGCTAATCTTAGGGAAGGTTTATGTCCAACGATAGATGTTTAAAGGCTGCTGCTCTGCTGCTGCTGTTACTGCTGCTGCTGCTGCTGCTGTTGCTGTTGCTGCTGCTGCTGATGATGATGATGATGATGATGATGATGATGATGCCAATTTTCAAGTCTGTTCATCAAACGGTATGGCCAGGAACGTTGGGACACATATTCACATAAAAAAAACACACAAATACACAAATACAAAAACACACGCATATATGCATGCACACAAACGCCATTACTTTCTTTCACTTCCATGTGTTCACATACATACTCCCCCTTTCTTTCTTTCTTTTTATGTCTTTTTTCTTTCTGTCTTTCTCTTAATTTGATTTCAAAAAGATTCTTTTTATATTTCTACTCATAGCCATACTCTGTTTTTTAGCGATTTATTAGTCAAGTGTTTTTGTTAACTGTTTAATCACTGTTTAAATGTATCTATGACCGATATTTTGTAGTTGGGAATTCAGTTCGAGTCGAGGGCATTGCGTACGTCCCACAAGTATCGGAGTCAGTGTTCAAGCCTAGATAAATACTAGGCTTTCTTTGGTGTCTACAAAGCCGACGATGAAATTTAGTACCGTATATACCGGTGTATTAGTCGACTTTTTGATCATCAAACAATTTTCCTAGTGGGTCATACTAGTCTGTTTAGACCCTTTGAATCTACGTTTCCGATGAATACTGCGCTAAACTTTGGTTTTGGGGTCGAATTATACACCAGTCAATACGGTAAATACGTGTTTAATACTCTTGTTGTTCTTAACAAATCAGAAAATAAGAAAAAACTGACCAGTAAGAAACCCAAATCTATCTATTATGATTTGTTCATATTTAGCTTTGTCTTACTTTCTTTATTTCAATCTATCCCTATCTCAGAGTGTTCATGTCTATCCATAGATCTATCTTAGACTGTTTATACCAGTTTATCTATCGGACTTCTCTAATAATGTATCTATTTTACACTGTTTATATATATATCAGACGGTTCATATATATATTCATATATCGATTTTAATCTGTCCATATCAATCAACTTACCTATCTGAGACTGTGTATATCTGTCTATCTGTCTGATGACTGTTCACGTCTATCAAATAATATATATATTTCAGACTGCTTATATTCATATATATATATATATATATATATATATATATATATATATATATATCAGACTGTTCATGTATATTCACACATCGATTCCAACCTATCCATATTTATCTATCTACTTATCTATCTATTAAATTTGATCATATCTATTAGTTCATAACAATCTGTTTATATCTATTATAATGTATTCATATCTATCTATCAATCCATCTATCTATCTATCAATCTCAATCCCTCCATTTCTATTTATCAATCTATCTCAATTTCTTCATATCTATTCGTCCATTACAATCTGTCCATATCAATTATGATCTTTTCATATCTATCTGTCTATCTCAATTTGTTCATATCAATTTGTCCATTACAATCTGTTTATATCATAATGTTTTCATATCGATCTATCTATCTATCCCAATCTGTTCATAGCTATATGTCTATAACAATCTGCTTATTTATATCATAATCTTTTCATATCTATCTATCTTTCTCTGTGTGTTCTGTGCATCTGTATTTGTAGATTTAAGCAAAATATTCCCTTCGGCTATTTTTGCATGCGTGCAAGCGTGGGATGGTTGCTTTTTCCTGTGTTAATCAAAGGCCGTAGTGTTACTGTCTGCGTCGCTGGTTTGACACAGGAGGTCTATTAAAATTGAACACGGGAGTCAGAGTTGAGGGCCTTGGAGATTCGGGGCCCTTTTCGGTTATATTTATATCAGGTGGAGAGAATCGATTCAAATCTCATCACCATGGGCTTATAGTCTTTATCATACGAGTAAATGTCTTTATTTTACGAGAAAAGCGGTGTATTTGAATAAAGATTGAATATAGCATTAGTAACGCTGTCTGTTTGCATTGGTCAAAGGATGTCCGTTGATCACCTTTTGACACAATATTCCTTTTGAGTTGCAGCAAAGGGGATTTGAGCTGTCAACGCATTGGGGTTTGGGTTCAGACATGATCTGTTCATTTCAAGAAAGCAATGGACTTTTGAATACCTTCAGGGATTATGGTTACCACTTTGAAATGTGTGAAAGAAATAAACCCATTCAAAAGCAATTGCCTTTGTTGAAAGATGTCAGTAACATAATGAGTTTATCTTGTTCCTATTCCAATTTTAACCTTCTGACCGCTCGAATCTCTATTGTTTTCAGGAATGTGTAGGATTAACCCCCATTGGATCGAGGCCCTCAAAGTTAAACCCGTTTATTCGTGCAGAATATAACAGAAAATCCCTGTTTAAATCGAAGAATGACAAAAATTTCATTAATCAGTCGCAGCATTATATTTTTGTATCTGGTAAGGGTTCCTAAAAATGTTAAGCTTCAAAAATGTATGATTAAAATGAGGCCAGGCGAAACAAAAATAAAACGTTGTGGGATTATGACTCAAAAAGCTGTCTTAATGTGTGATTAGAATATGGGACCGGGTGGAAAATGGATACACCGAAATTCTCCGTTACCACACCCATCCTTGTCATTGAAATTCACTTTTGTCGATATTGATTGGTCAGATGAACGGATGGAAATTTATCTCCCCAAACTTTGTTAAAAGATCATCATCATCATCATCAATATTTTAGCGTCGGTCTTACTTTCATGCCGTTACTTTCGGAGCTTATCTATTCTGTCACTCCATTCCATTTCTTTCCGGCCTCAATTTCACATATAATCTTTAGGGATCCACATTGTGAATTGTAATATCTGGAGGTTTTCTTACATCTTCCTAATATGGCCAGCCCATTACCATTTAAGTTTTATTATGGATTCTGTGGTATCTCTGACACCTATTTTTCTTTTACATACTGCGTTGTCTTACGGTCTTTTCACGTAATGTTAAGCATGATCCTTTCTTGTGCACGTTGCATTGTTTTCAATCTAAGAGACAGTCTTTTGATGTCCCAGCTCCATAGGTGACTATCGGGAGAATGCATCGGTTGTAGACCTTCTTTTTCAAAAGTGATCGGATCTTTTTGTTCTTGAAGGTTGAGATTGCTCTGTCGAAAGCTTGCCAACCTAGGGTGATTATTCGTTTGATTTCTTCTTCATTTGAGCATTTCATGACCAGTGTAAAAGAGAACAACTTCTATTTTGCCCTCTGTTTGTAAAATCTATTTACTTTAATTAAGACGGTGACATTGTCATTTGACGGCGAAACATCAAAAAACGACCGAACATTTGTCTGATGTCTACCGATGACATCAAATTGTATCCAGGTCTGAACAAGTGACAACGTTGAATTTATTACCACGGAAAATTAATTAAGGATGGATAAAAAAAGAAATCTATTCCCGCCGGAAAAGTAAAAATCTCTAAATCAACACGGAGACGAGTAAAAAGTTTTCAAACATACCTAAACATAAAATGATCTTATTTGCAAATAATTCTGTTTATTTATTCCTTTGTTTATTCGTGCTCAAGTAGAATGATTTCATTGGCGGGCTTATTTCCCTATCATGACACAAAAATTATAATTACACTGGACAAAAATTAAAATCAGGATACTTTAATTATTATTATTATTGAAGTAATTTACCCAGTAAAATATTTTAGGCTCCTCAGTGTCGATCTATACATAAATAACTCGTCATTTTGGTGGAGTATACCTAAGTAGTTATATAATGAATATCGAGATTTTTTCTGTTCCTCAGTCTGTAACAATGGGCTGTTCCACTTGAGGATAATAATTTTGACGATGAATATATCACCTACCGACTGTTTTGAAGGATATGGACCGCCGCTGGAGCATTGGAGGGAACGAAAAAACGTAAGAATCAAGTCAGAATTCAAAATAAATCCTTCATTTTTCTTTTTCGTCTGACCAAAAATACAGAAGTCTTCGACAGAAAAATCCTCATTCAGAGGAAGAGAGAGAGAGCAAGCATGCTTATCGAGAGAGAGGGGGATTTCAATGACTTTGTACCGCCAACCGCCAGGGGCACCAGCCCCTGGTTCTATGCTCCGTCTATTCTGATCTCCTTATTAAAGCCAAGGGTCTCTTTTCTTTCGATATTTTTTCTACTAAACCAGCTTGCCCTCTTCTTTTACCTGATGCCGGAACTAAATGATCATCAGCCTTTTTCTTTTCGATTTTCCTCTGCTTTCTTTCGTTTTTCATGCAACTAAACTTACGATCTATCTTTTTTACTTCCGCCCTTAAAATCCTTATGAACCATTCTTTTATTTATCAACCCCTTTCGCTTTCTTTTTTTTTTTTTTTTACTGTATTTTCAATTAGGTGGTGGTGACTGGCCATCTATCTGCAGGGGTTCCGAGCGATCACGCTTTATCTTGTCAATAGATATACTTACAGTGTTCCTATCGTCACATTGGCGTCTGAAAAGGGTTACTCTGTAACTTCCTGTCTTTGACGAAATATTTCAGTCTACTTCACTTATACCAATATCTTTAACAAAAAAATGCAATTGAACTAAAATATTTAAAGATAAAATCAAATTTTCGATTAGGGAGTCTCATCGGTACTCATATAAACAGTTTGAAGCAATGGTTTCTTCCACTGAAACGAGTTTTGTTTTTAGAAAAAAATCAATAGAAATTCAAATATTTCTGTATATTTCTTCATGGTGATTAATTAGTGAGAAAGGTTGATAGGTAACAAGCATGGGAATCTGTGCGTCATGTTATGTCTGCTTTCTGCCTTACCGATTAGGATTTGTCCAACGTTTCAAACATTCATCGTCCATGTTCAAGTATTTGTGTTATTAATCCTTTATTTCATGTTCATATGAATTCAAATTGTTTCTGTCTGGAACGTATCCAGCTATTTTTAATATCTCGAAAACCAGTTACACTGCGTCGATAAGACTGGGTAACGAGGCAGAGGGCACCTTATTACCCATGCGTGAACAGACAATCGCCCGTGGGATAACCCAGTCGATAGTCTGACACCATTAGGTGAGCTTGTATACTATGACTCCCGCATTCACAATTGGGTGTATTGACAAATATGCATCAAGGGCTTCTTGGTGAATCATCCCATCACCGACATTTGTCAGGTTCCTGCAATCCAGATTTAGGTCCCTGAAACTTCGGACTCCCCTCAAAGTTATTTTTGCCCTTAAAGGGGAAGTGATTTCTGTTGATATTGAATAGTCGGATACTTTCTGGATAGAACCTGTGCACAATTCATGGATGGTCAGAAGTAATGCAACAATCTACTTTTGCATATATATATGTATATATATATATATATATATATATATATATATATATATATATATATATATATATACATATATATATATATATATATATATATATATATATATATATATATATATGTGTGTGTGTGTGTGTGTGTGTGTGTGTGTGTTTGTATACTAGTAATAATATTTGTTATGGAAACCTTTTAGTTACTTTATCAAATTAATTATACGATGATGTTTAGTTTCTATTGTAGACCTTTATTTGATGGTAATACAGAGTTAACAGTTACGTATTTATTTAATATAAAAAATACATAGATTTTAATCTTATTCAAAAATGAAAATTAACACATCATATTATTAACTATATCTTCTGTAAATAATAAACTTTAATCTTAAGAATTTGAGACTTACGTCCTGAGAATGGCAAACGAACAATTTTCTTAAACTGAATTACAAACGTCGAATGATTTAGGAATAATTTTGTCATTCTTGCGACGATATCGTTTCGTCATTCTTTCATTCCAAATAATGAAATCTATTTCGGGTAATTTTAAATACTGCGTTCTAACAGTAACTCTTAAAGAAATTGGATAAAAACTAATATGTAATCAAGCACCCTTGATGAATGATTGAACCTGTGAAGACGTGGCACGTGATTTCTCTCCAAAATTTCTAGTATATTGCTCTTTACTATATGATTGATGTAGTGAGTACTTTTTATTTTAATCTAATGAAAATGTTCTTCTTTCATCGGTAATAACCAGTAAATACATGGAACATTTATTGATAGGTTCACATGTTTACTAAACTTAGCACCCAGGAAGGATCATATTAACTAATAACGACAATCTAGACGAGTTTTCTAACGATTGCTCTTTGGTACGCGTACGACATATTTCTGGATATACACTTTTACCTAATTTTCTACTTTTCCTGAAACCCTGTGCAGGGTTGCTGTGGGTACCACAGATAATTTCATCATGGCTGTGTTTAGGGTGAGATAGCCTAATAGAGCTCATTTTCATTAAGGCTGGTTTAGAATGAAAGTTGTAAGTCCCCTACGCTATTGCTTGTAATGGCTGGAGAGCATAGCCTATCTATTTATTTACCAATGGTAGGAGAAAGAGGAGATATGGGCATGCCTTTCTTAGGGGCATTAGTGCAAAGTAAACGCAAAACTGTCCCTGCTGGAGTTTGAACTCAGAGAGCCGATTCCATTCTCTACGTTGCCAATTCTTTGACCACTCTCACCTCCTGGATAAACACCCAGAAAGTGGCACATATTGACTCAACCAAGGCTTCTATTCTCTAAAATATTTTGTCATCGTAGTTTTTGAATTTCAAGACGACACTCAGCAAGAAACTTGAAAGACGATGCAGCCAAAATCCAGACGAAATTTCATCAAAAACATAAGCCTGAAAGATAGACCATAGATACGCTAGTTCTTCTCCTGTGTGAAAATCTAGCATAAATTGGTGTTGCCAACTTTATTTACAAATTTACATCAAACATTAAGTCAAAAAAAAAATCTTAAAACGACTAGAAACTTCGAGATTCTACAGATGTATAACCGAAATCTAGGAAATATATTACATATTATTAATGCATCAAATATGACTTTAAGCTTCAACATTTATTTCATTAAAATATTGATAAATTTATAAATGAAATTACTTATTTCATTCCTATAGATTGAATGGAAATATTCTTTATTTTTATCAACAATCATGTGTTTAGCAATATTTTGCATCTATACACAAAAACATTCAGATTTAAATGAAAACATTGATTTCATTAAATATTACTCAATTTGTTGAAAATATTAAGCATTTTATTACTCTAAATCACAATAAATTGACTAAAGATATTGAACATTTGAAAAAATCTAAATAGCAATATCTGACTTATAAACACAACCAAAACATCAAGAATTAAGTGAAAAACACCTAAATTGGCAACACAGAGCAAGGGGTGTAACTCAGTAACATCTAGATTGGGAACATTGATATTGACTAAATCAATGCTTCTACTCATAGAATCACATTTTGCCGAAATTCCTGAAAACAATGGTTCACAATGATTATTGAATATCAAGTGAAAAGTCGGTCATTTTTTAGCAAAATAAAAGACAAATGACGTCATTTATTAGTGGGTCTAGATATTCACGAGACTCAGCACCCGATGAGGATTAAATTCTCTCATAATCACCAGCAAGACTAGCTTAAAAACAACTGCTCTATGGCAGGTGTCGTATCTATTTCTGGATATCCACACAGGAAGCCATACATGTTGTCTAAAACGGCTCCAATTCACAAACATATTTTGTCGACGTATTTGTCCAACAATGGTTTACGATAATCGTTGAATTTCAAGAGGTCAGTCGACCATTTTCCAGAAACTTGAAAGACAAAGCAGCCAAAGTGTAGACGACATATCTTCATCGAAGAAAAATAAGATTTCAACTCTAGCGGCGCCATTGGGTATATATATATATATATATATATATATATATATATATATATATTGACAAAGAAAAAAGAAAACTAAGCATTCGGAGCCTTTTTCTCAGTTACTACAAGTGAACAAGTGGTTAGTTAAAAACATTGGAAAGTAATTGTTTTGTTTTTTCGTCTGAATTTTGTTGGGCGAAGTACATTAATCATTGAATGTGTTTTAGTCGGACTATTTTCTTTTTTCCCTTTGTTCATTTTCATGTGAGACAATGGACGTCTGTTGAGCTACAAAGCAGTGTGTATGCATACATAACGTGCACACACGCGAATATATATATACGTATATATATATATATATATATATGGATGAGCAGCAGCAAGCAGCCACTGTAAGTCCACAGCTGGACAAAGGCTTTTATCATCCTCCTCCACGGCAACTGCGATTGCTCTAAATTTCACAATGTCTTACCGACGAGCTTTTGTACCTCATCCGGCTGGTCTTTTTCTACTGCGTTTACTGATTCTTGGGCACCGATCGGTTAGCCTGTAGCTTCATCTGTTGTCATCGTTTCCTGCTAAGTATTCAACCGTCTCTTGGTTTATGGCCTAATTATTCTACTCTAATCTTTCCTCTGGTCTATGTTGATCTTTTTATCTCTTAGAGTTATTCCTAGCATTGCTCACTCCGTGGCTCTCTGTACGATTCCAAATCAGTTCTCAATCAGTTTTGTTAATTTCTACGTTCAGCAAGCAAGAAAAGTCGGAGCTGGTATTATGCATTGATTGAATACTAAACGAAAATTATCGATTTTCTACATCCTTCTTTGACTTTTTCTTATTCCAAGTAGTCTACATATTTTTGTATGCTTGTACACATGTGTACATGTATGTGTGTGTGTGTGTGGAGAGAGAGAGAGAGAGAGAGAGAGAGAGAGAGATGAGGGAGGGTGGTTGGCTCTCATTATATGAGATTGACGTCACTTATTTCACCAAAGAAAAACTGACGTCTTTTTCAAACTTTGATCAATGGAAGATGTCAGCAGTTCTCTTCTGAATTTTGTTAGAAGAAACGTTTTAATCATTGAATCTGGTTTAGCAGTATTTTCCTTTTCTTGGTTAAAAAAGAATCTCCTTTTTCTCTCTTTGTTTTTTGGGCTTCTTCTTCTTCTTCTTCTTCTTCTTCTTCTTCTTCTTCTTCTTCTTCTTCTTCTTCTTCTTCTTCTGCTGCTGCTGCTGCTGCTGCTGCTGCTACTTCTTCTTTTAATTCTTTTTTTTATTTGCACTTCTCTGCCCTCACCTCCTCCACCTATCACCACCCCACCAAAAAAAACTCTACTTTTCATCCACTCCCCCAGTCTCCTCGTGACTTTCTTCTCCTTTTCCTCTTCATGGTTTCCTCCTCAACACTTTTTTCTCCCTCTTTGTCTTGTTCTTCCAAGATTAATACTTTGCCTTCCTCCCTTATCTCCTTTCTCTTCCTCTTCCTCTTCCGTTTTTTCCTTCCGAGATATTTCTTTCGCCCCCGCCCTTTCATCCATCTTCCTGTTTCAATCTGCTTTACAACAAATAAAGAATCGTGTTGCATATTTAATGTCGCTGAACAAAGCAAATCCGATGCCAAAATATAATGCAATATCCGTACCCTGCATAAAGAAATCGCCGTAGCCTGCACGTGTACCAGAACTAATTTTCTAAAGGATTATCAAAAAATCATATAAAAAATGAATCTTTCTAGAGAAGAGTTGCGATAAAAAGCAACAGAAATTTTGAGATGAAGGTATATCATCATCAGCAGCATACTGCCACTGATGATGATGATTTACCTTCATCTCAATTTTTGTAGCGTTTTAGCGTCCCTCGGTGCACATACACCTTCCCTAAGATTCGTCAGACCTCTCTATCATGAGCATCACGTAGCCAATACTTTCAGAACCTTTTTAGTTCTCTACACCATCACATATTTTATCGGCCACAGTTCCACATGATCTCTGGGGATCCACGTTGTGTGTCGTGATGACTACTTCATTGCCATAAGCGTTTTCTAATGGTTCCTTAGAAATCTCCGTTTTTTTTTTTCCTCTATATTGTGTTGTTTCGTGATCTCTCCTTGTGATGTTGAGCATGATTCTCTCCAGTGCATGTTGTGTGGTTCTCAGTTTGAGGGTCAGTCTTTTGGTTAGGTTCCATGTTTCAGCTCCATAGCTGACTATCGGGGGGATGTTGTTTATTCTCCTTTTTAGGACTATTGCGATTTTCTTGGTCTTGAAGGTTGATCTTGCTCGGTTGAAAGCTTGCCAACTTTGAATGATTCTTCATTTGATTTTTCTCCGTTTGAGGATTTCATGGAGAGAGAGGTTGCCCGAGGTAGATGCAATAGCCCACTAACTGTTCGAACAACTGAACTTCTCCGCATTTATTTTTTTGTCGTTTCTTATGTCGTCCCTTCTCTCTATTGGATGACCTCATTATTATTTAGTATATTTCAACGTAGATTGGTAAGTTATGGCGGATCTGATTATTTGTCAAAAAAAATTATTGAGCAAAAATGTCGTTGTTTACTATTGGGCTCATCTCTCACATCTTCAATGATTTTGCTCAGAATCTCCCAGGAATTGGAAAAACGGTGAGTTACGGTCGAGTCAATTCATCTTGAAAAACAATATTGAATTTTGGAACTGCTAAAGCGGTTAGAATTGAAATTGTTATTCAACTAATTGCCTACCCTCTCTACCCTCTCCCCCCTCTCTCTCTCTCTCTCTCTCTCTCTCTCTATATATATATATATATATATATATATATATATATATATATATATATATCGTTTTCTGTCGGGGGGCTTTATGCTATTATTTCTTAGTGTCTTTCTTCTAAGTTGACAACTAATTCTTTCTGCCTGGCGATCTAAGAATAAAATCGAAAAATGTCTTCATTGAAGCACAACAAAGAATGAAAGGTGAGACATGTTTAATTAGACTTGAACAATTTCATTTGATCGAAAGCAATCCAAATGGACTATTGTTTTTTTATTTCCGATCCGCGCTGTTGACTTGCCGCGCTAGACTGAAGCCCCGAGCAAAGTTGCTATAAAGAATTACTCAAGAAATTAAGATGAAAATAAAATACTAGTCAAAAGTTGATAAAAAATAATGACTGATATTGCTTCATCTAATTAAAAAATGATAGATGAAGACAAGCCAGTCAATACAAACCGTCACGTGACCAACGTCTTTTGGCATCATGTGGTGTTGGGGATGATCAGTTATTTGCGTCACTGAAAACAAAGTGTGAACACAACAGAAAAACAACTATAGGGCTAATTTGGCCTAAGCTCACATTGCAAATTTAAGCCATCACTTAAATCATATTGGAGGGGGATGTTAATATCTCTTTTATTGACATCATCATCATCATGATCATCAGCAGCAGCCATTATAAATCGATCACTGGACAAAGGCTTTTCCCATTTCAATCCATGACGACCGCGATTGTGCTACCCTCTGCCATGTCTTACTGACCAAACTTTCTAATTCACCCCTACGCCCTGCATCAGTTCTTTTCCCTACTATTTACTGTCCCATCAATTTTCAGCCCTTGAGCTCAATTAGTGTAGCCTATACTTGCGACACACGGATAGTAAACCACGCTGAATCAATTAAAAACTGAAGAAACCTAAGTTGACGGTTTTTGTTGAGGTTTTTTTAACAATAAGGCGAGATGTGTTTAGTTAATCGTGAACAGCTTCGGTCGATGGAATTAATGAAAGGTATGCTAATCGACTCTTGGACATTACTCCAGCTGGAGTGGAAAGCACCAGTATTTATTTGGAAAAAAAAGGCTGTTTTTAATCAAATGTTCTGGAATATCTACAAAGGAAAACTTCAGAAAAAACAACTCATTGGTTCGTAAGTGATTAATTCAGTATCTAGACAGGTTTTCAGACTTCTCATTTGTATATATCTATATCAGTATGTTGATATCTATCTATTTCAGTCACTTCATTTATATCTGTCTATCCATCCATCTATCTATTGATCAATCAATCTATCTATCTATCTATCTATCATGTCTATGTTCCTATCTATCAATATATATCCATCTACATATAACAGTGTATGCAAATCTATCTATGTTCTTATCTATCTATCAATCTGTCTATCATGTCTATGTTCCTATCTATGTTCCTATCTATCAATATATATCCATCTACATATAACAGTGTATGCAAATCTATCTATGTTCTTATCTATCTATCAATCTATCTATCAATCAAACTATCTATTTATACCAGTCTGTTCATCTATTTATTTAAGACAGGCTGTTCTTATCTACATATCTATCTATCTGTTCATATCTATCCATATATTTATTTATCTATCTCTCTGTTAATGTCTATCCATCTATTGCAGTCTGTTAATCTCTATTTCTCACTCTGTTCATATCTATTCATTTATCTATCTGCATTTCTACTGACATTATACAGTATCAAATTTCCCAGAATGTTGGAGTCAAGTCCCTGAGCACCAAATCTCGGTCTGAGTCTCTGCTTTCAGGCTTGTCAGTGTGACAGGACTGACAGACACATGTTTATTATAATGTAGATTGTCAGATTAAAAAAAGTGGTCAGTTAATTAAGACTTCATCTTCGCCGACTCCAATATACCGTAAAGTTTCTTCCTTCCCCCGTGGACCAAGTCCAAACACCAATCACTAGATTTACTTATACAACTGGTTTCTACTAATTAGTAGCGAACAAAATCTAGATTCACATCTTTGTCGAAACTGATCGTTCGGAAACAATACATTTTAACCGATAAAATGAATAATCAAACATATTATGACAGGAAAATTAGAAACGACACTATATATATATATATATATATATATATATAGAGAGAGAGAGAGAGGGAGGGAGAGAGAGAAAGACAGAGAGATAGTCTCCTAACTTGTCAGTATCTATTTTCGATAGTAAATAATTACGTCTTTGATGTTATAAATGCTTATACGTGCATTCATGTAAATATATGTGTGTGTATACATATATATGTACATAAATTTCTACAGAAGTTTCTTCAATGTTGTTTCTTGTATTTTACTCAACTTGAAGATGCGTTAGTGGTATTTCTAAAAATTGGACATTTTTCTGCAATAAAGAAATTCAGAACTTAATCCTGCCGCCATCATCCCGTTTAAGTAAATTAGATTCCGATAACAGGATTTTTTCAGTACCACCTGATTTCTGTAGTTCATATTATTATGAAACTATTGAAATTGTAAAGATTCTACCAAAATAAGTTTAGTGGGGGAGTAAGTCACATCGTAAGGAAGAATTAATTAAACTTTTGGGTGGATCCAAGATTTTGTCTTTGATCTAGAGATATATTTGCATTTTTTGTGTGTTATACTATAGATAGCATGTATTACATAGAAGGGGTGTTCAAAATTTGGACGCACGGGACGAGAGAAATCTTGTGTATAGAACAAGAAGAAGTACAGAATTAAACGAGTGGTTCGATTTTATAAGCATAATGCTAAACTGGGCCCTTACTTTGTGTTCGTCAGATTAGCTTAACCAAATCTTTGTTCAAAGTAGACAGCTAGCTGAAATCCCACCCGTTAGAAAGGTTTTCAGCTAGATGAAGGAACTGATGTCTGGATATTATAATATCGTTTAATTTCAGCGTTAGTCAAACTCTAGTACAAAGTCTGGAGTTTTCCTTTCGTGATCATCTTCGGTCGGAATAGAAGTTGGTGTTGAGTTTGACCCAGCAGCAGTCAGTCTAGTACCCCAGTTGCCACGTGTTTCAGTTTTATCGCATTAACTTGGATAGACATGAAGAAGGGTCTGGTTAGTCACTGAATAGAAACCGTTTCATGACAAATGCTTTTTGACAGCATATCAAGTTGGGGCGGATGAATGGACGAATAAATTCTTTTGCCTTTCTTTTGGCCGCGACGTTTCTTCTCTGCATTCAGGTTTGGCAGGAACTCTTGGATGAAAATCTTGTGTCCGTTGGGGACAAAGCCAGAAATTAGTTTCTATTTTTTTCAAGCAATATAAACAAAACATGGAGAAAAAAAACAGGTCTGGTTAGTCAATCAACAAAAACCGTCATTTGACCAGTGTCTTCTGGTAGGATGTTGTGTTCGGGTGTTGAATTGAAAAAATAGGGAAAAGGCGTGATCAATGAATAAATCGCTTCTCTCCCCCAAGAAAATTCTGAATGAAAAAAATTATCTCTATTATTGTTCGGACTATCTTCATCTTGGTTGTTTTCCATACAACGTTTTGGCCGTTGTACTCTACGGCCTTCTTCAGATATCATCTGGTAGGAGTGGGGAAGTAACGAAGACCACGTGGCGTAGTGGTTAGAGAGACAGAATTACTGCAAGTAATCTAATGGTTCTAGGTTCAATCCCAGTGTGAGATGATGATAATTCGAAAATACTACTACTGTTGAATAAAGAGTTCGGTTCGTTACTTCCCCACGCCTACCTGATGAAGGCTGTAGAGTACAACGACCGAAACGTTGTATGGAAAACAACAAAGATGAGGATAGTCCAAACAATAATAGAGATAATGATAATACCTCATCTCAAAAATTCAGAGAAACACTAAAAAATGAACAAATGGGCACAATTTGTGGGGTCAATTTAGCACAAACACACGATGTAAAATCTACTTGAGAGCGGTTTTGAAAAATTTATTTTCTAGATAAGGAGTGAATGTTTCGAATTTCAGATCTCTAGCTCAATTGGTACGGCCAATACGCGCGTCACATACATTGATAGAGAGCCAGACAACCAGACAGCTACACCATCTTAAAAACTGAAAAAACTTACGTTGACAGTTCTGGTTACAATTTTTGTTGATGGTTTCTTATAGATTGATAGGAACCGGCTCAGATAGACATATAGATAGATAGTCAACCAGAGAGACCAACTCAAAAACTGAAGAAACCTATGTTGATGATGACTATGATGATGTTGACAGTTTTTGTTGACTGTTCTTAAATCGAGCGAAATCTCATTAACCTTCACCTCAGCCTTCATCTCAGTCAGTCGAATGAAATGACGGAGGTATTTAAAGAAGACGAAATGGGATTCGCGTTTTTCTTTGATGGTTTCGCGGCTGATACGGAAAATGGACAATCGATGCTGCCCCGAAGAAAAGAGAGCCGTTTGGAATGGTGGAAAAAGATTAAAAAAGAAACAAGTGTCAAAACACCCGTCATTTGGTATGCAGGGTGTACGTGTCAAAAACCTTGTTGTTTGTTATGGAGGCCTGTGAGAATCCAATGAGTTCTCAATATTGGATATCCATAATTGGAAACCATCAACCAGAACTGTCAACATAGCTTAACATGGGTTTCTTCAGTTCTTTTTTGTTGGTCAGTCTGGCTGTGTATGCATACAGGCTACACAAATAGATCTAGATGGCTGAACATCTACTTATTATTTCTAGAGATTTTTTTTTAATTCCCCTCTATATTGCTTTTAAAAGAGTTTTAATTTACAACGTGAGTCTATGCTAAATTGGTCGCTTAGGTTGTGTCCGACAGTATTCACGCCTGTTCTTGTTTGTTTTTCGTTTGTTTCTTTTTGGTTTGTTTTTTGATTGTTTGTTTGTTTGTTTGTTTTTAATTTGGACTTTTTAGTTATCGAACGGAAGGTGGGCGAAATGACCTGGTCATCGATCACACTTTTTTTCCAATTTTCGAAATGATCATCCTCAACACTGCATGCCACCAAAAGATATTGGTCAAGAGACGGTTTCTGCTGAGTGGCAGTTCAGACCTGTTATTTTCTACCAATCACCAATAAAAGAAATGATTTAAAATTTCTGTAGCCTTTTGTCCGATTTTTGTACCTATCCCTTATGCCAGTGCAAGGTCTTTGGGGTACCACAGATGATGTCATCATGGGTGTATTAAGGACGAGTTAGCCCGACGAAGCCCATCCATCTCCAGGTATGTTTTGGAATCAAAGTTCCTAGACTGGTTTCCATAGAGGTCAGTGTGTACTACTATCTATTTACCTATTGCAGAGGTGGAAGAAATAGATCCATGCCTTTCCCAAGGACATTGGTGCAAAAGGAGCACAAACTGAAGTTTGAAATTAGTTCGTCAATTTTATCGTCTGTGCTGTTAACCACTTCACACTAAGTCTTGCAGATATCCGAACAATTGGGGAGTAAATTCAGTAACCATCGCGAAATCCATTCATTTCTTGCCACTCGCAACCAGAGGGATCCTTTGACCTACATTATTGAGCAGAGTGTAGGGATCAAACTCCTCTTTTGAAGGATTAATGGGAGGTTCTCCTCACATGATCTCACACTGCTTACTGAAACCTGCTATTATTAGACGATCACCCATGTAGATGATGACCAGGCTCGACGTTACTCAACTGCAGTGATCGTATGAGAATTAGTGTACTTAATGCGTTTTGCCCAAAAGAGCTGTTACTTCTTTCTCTCACAGTCTTGAGGGCCAATCATCTTTTTGGGTAATAATTGTCATCTAATATCGACATGTTAGTATACGCAGCTGCCAACCTTTTTTTCCTCGGGTTTAATCACATCTCTGATCTTGAAAGCTGCCATAAATCAATACTCAAATCGACGAAAGGGAGAGGAAGTCACTTTGAAGATGTCCTAAGCTACAAACTGTTTCCGGTCACGCGTCTTCAAGGAATCGAAAGGACTCCCCTTTGTTGTTGATACCAATCATAAGATGACAAGGTAGTTGTCTTGACCGTGGATGGGGGACGGCTTCGAGCTAATGGAATTATATAAATCAATCATCCTTAATTGTAACGAATAAAAACTGCCTGTACTACATATAGTTAGGCCATGTGATATGGGTGTATTTCTCATCTCGTAAAGATGTTGATATTTTATCGAGCAAAATCAGATTCAGACAATTTACCTTTGCCAACGAAGTTTCAAGAAGAACCGTTCTTATTTGAGTGTAACTCGATCCTCATGTTATACGTATACAAGATTTGAGGAAGAAAATGGTTGCCTCGTATACAACACGGGTACTTGCACTGAGGTTAGGCAGTCCAATGTGTTTTTCTGTCCCAAGCTTCCGGATGCGTGTAATGTAACATTACAGTTATACGATAAACGTCCACTGTTTTTTGGTTGCGAACTTGTAATTTTTTTATTTTCATCAAATATAATAAGATAAGAAAGAAGAAATAGAAACGAATGTGTCCACTTTTGTCCATCTTGTGCACTGAATGTGAAGGCTTTCTCCTCAGTTGTTTTCAAGTTTGTTCGATTATTTTAATTTATATTACTTATTTACTGGGTATTTGTGTTACACATGTTCCACAGGAAGGGGATACATATTGTGGGACTGAAACATTACTCTTAATCATTTCCTCACCCCCACCCCCTGCAATGAGGAAAAGATCAAATTATTTTTGTCAATTTTGTTCACTAACTATCTAAATGTTTCTGTCTTATCTATTTCATTTTTGCAGTTGGTTTTCCAAGTCAGATACATTTCTTAGAGAGAGGGGGGATTTTGTCACCTCTGTCACCAAATGGGCTTAATTTCAGTAAAGTTTTTCAAAAAAATTCTGTGCACTTACGAGTACGAAACGACACCCTATTTTCACTTGGATTTGGTACGAAATTTTTCGTATTATACACGCATGAATACGATATACATATATATATATATATATATATATATATATATATATATATATATATATATATATATATATATATATATATATATATATATATATATATATATATATATATATATATATATATATATGTAAACATAAATATATATATATATATATATATATATATAAGCATAAATAGTAGAATGCAAATAGATAGTAGAACAACTTAACTTCAGGATAAAAAAGTTGTATGTATTCAACACTTTATGAAATAAATCCATTACATTTCAGAAGTGGCTTTATATTATTGATATATCATTATAGCCTGATTTGTACAACATATATATATATATATATATATATATATATATATATATATATATATATATATATATATATATATATATATATATATATATATATATATATATATATTAATATATATATATATATATATATATATATATATATATATATATATATATATATATATATATATATATATATCCACTCGTGTCCGTCTTTCCCCAAAATGTTTTAATAAATTTCAATGAAATTTGCTTGATGTAGATGGCGTGTTGAAAACACTCGTTTTATTCGATTCGCCTTTCGAATCCGGTGTGAGACTCAGTTGTCAGATTCGGTTTGATAAAAAGATCATGAAGCTGCGGAGAAGAAACAAAACCATTTTTTCTGAAAATCAATATCCCGTTCTATTTTCTTTTTTTTTTTTTTCGCTGGGAAATTCCTCATTCGAATAGAGAGAGACAGACGGCAACAGAGATCAAGAGAAATCGTGTTGTAAAAGTCTCATCTTAGCAGTCCCTCCCAGTGCTCTCGGTGACGTTAGACACCCCACTCACCCACCCTGATCTCGATTCGCACTTATATTTATAGGTTGACGCCATCCAAACTACGTCTCAAATCACGTGATGACATTATGTCCACCTTTTTCAGTCGTTAAATTCCCATCAAACATTTGTTCATTAATTTTTTTCTTCGTCAACTGATTTCAACTGATTCGTCTTTGGCATTTTCCTCCTGCCTCACTGTAAACATTATCTTTGTTTTTGTCTCAATCACATTTTCAACCTGTCAAATGAAATTTTATCTTTTAACATTTCGATTCGACATGAACACATTCTTTGGCTACAAAAGATTGAACAATCCATTGAGAAACTGTCAGCCAAAACTGGCAACATAGCTTTCTTTCAGTTTTTGTGTTGGTCTGTCTGGTTGGATATATATATATATATATATATATATATATATATATATATATATATATATATATATATATATATAACGCAATCATGACAAACCAATGAAGCTAAAGAGCTTGAATTTTGAACATTTACTCCTTATTATGTCTTGAAAACTCAAGGTGTTTTTTAAAATTCCCTCCCTAAATAGGTGTTTAGTGGAGGATTCAATTTACAATGTAAATCATGCTAAATTGAACCTTTAGATTGTGTCCTGTAGCATTCATGCTTGTTTCTTGATAATTCGCACAAAAGGTGGGAAAAAGTAACTATGATCACAACTTTTTCCTATTTTTCAAATTGATCATCCCCAACACAGCATGTTGGCGTAAACGTTAATCCCATGACGGTTTCTTTTGAGAAACTAACTAGACCTGTTTCGGTTCTGTCGTTGTTTCTATAATGTCGCGTGATTCAAACTATGACTTGTATACTCAGGGGTAGGTAATATTTCATTTCCAGTGGATTCACTAATGAGATCCCAGTTTGGTTGATTTATAGAACTGTTTTTGTTTTTTTTCTTTCTTCAACAGAAAATATCGACAGAAAAATAAATTTCGTTTGTGTTATGCTTTTGTTGTTTTCGATTTAGTTTGCTATTTTCTGTTTTCAATAAATACGTCTATACTAAAATATATATTTGCGTTTATCCATACGTAAATAATCCTGTTATCATTTTTACAAGCGCTATGCTAGTAAAACTATATTTATGAAATATATATACATATATATATATATGTGTGTGTGTGTGTGTGTGTGTATGTATGTATGTATCTTTTAATTGTATCGTACACAGCGAAGCACGTCATAAATATATATTTGAGTCAACCAGGGAGTAAATATCTGTTGAACCAAGCTAACTTGAAAACACGCTCTGCTTCATGAAGCACCCCAGGCATGTCTAAGTTGCTATTTATGGCTGAAGGCACTAAGTCTGCTTTCCATTGGCTGAAGAGTGAAATTGAAGTCAGTTAGGTGAGGATTGTTTGATACTGTGCGTATAGACTTGGCTTTTGGGGGTGTTTCTCCCAGTGTTTGTGGATAACTGTCCTGTATCTTCGTGTGTATGTGTTTTATTACGTTAATGGAAACATCCAAACAATATATCTCTGTTTAGGATAAACAGTTTTGTATGAATTTATTTGTGGATGTCTGTGTTGTTTGTTCATTTACGTGTGTGTACGTTTGTTAGATGTGTGTTCAATGTCCAGGTCTTTATGTAGATACATCAGAAGATCCGTAGCCTGATAACATATATCTATTTTCAACGTGATCTACTTCCCTTGTCAATGCACTTAATTCAACGTTGAATATCAATCACATGGACCAGGGTTCGGTAAACTATGACCCGTTTGCCAAATTCGGTCTACAGCTTATTTTATCCAGCCCGCCGGTATCATTCAATACTTGAAAAAAATCATTCATTTTATACAACAAATATCTATTTTCCAACATAATCTCCTTCATTGTCGACACACTTAATTCAGCGGTGAATATTAATCACATATATAAAGTTTCGGCAAACTACGGCCTTAAGTTTCATTTCATCAGGCCTGCCGGCATCATTTAATAAATGATATTGCATACAAAAACCGTTTGTTTTCCTCATCTGTTTTGGTGAACCATAAAATTTAGTATTCAAAAATCGAGCAAAAGTCTCATTTTCCCAGTGGACTCTAACGAATAAATATTTCAGAGCTAAAATTGTTTGAACATTACGTATTCTTTCAGTTATGCTGATATACACAAAATTTGAACCACAATTAAACAGTAATTTGTCCCCAGGGAAGAAAGTCATAATCCCGATCGATTGCCCAAGAACAAGAACAATCAATTAATCTTAAAAAGAAATATCTACAACCAATGCATCCTCTCGATAGTCACCTATGGAGCAGCAACATGGAATCTAACCAAACCCAGAACCATGCAACGTGCACAGGAGAGAATCATGCTAAACATAACATGGAGAGATCACAAGACAGCATAGTAAATTAGAGAATAGACAAGTGCCAGGAATATCGTGGAAACCATCAGAAAACTAAAATGGAAATGGGTTGGTCATGATGTAAGAATGTCAGACAACTGGTGGACATCATGACTCACTGCATGGATCCCCAGAGATCATATGTGAAATCGTGGCCAACAAAAAGTAAGATAGCGTGACGATGTAGACAGATTCAAAAAGTGCTTGCTCCGCGACACGCATGATAGAAAGATCTGGCAAATCCTGGGGAAAATCTATGCCAAAGGAAGGACGCTAGAAGGATATAAAAAAGTTTGTTGACCCATGACATATATCGAACATTTTCAAGTGAAAATTTTCGATCTTAATTCAGCTAATAACGACGTGTTGGGCGACGGACTTTTCGATTTACCTCTACATGTATGTATGTATGCCCATTCTTTGCGAGTGCATACGTGTGAGGGGGTATTTATATGCATGTGTGCAATATGTGTACAAGTGTATGTTCATTATTTGTATGTGTGTGCATCTGTGTGAATGACAGTGAATATCCATATTTATTTTTCTACTCGACCCATCACATGGATCAAACATTATACAGAGGGAAATCCAGATCAAAATTCAGCTTGTACCTGTCAAGCTGTTGGCTCTTTGATCTATAGACGAATGTTCATCTATGTGTGTCTGTGTGTTTATCTATAAAGGTACCACTTGCACTAGAGTTTCTGCATTGTTAGTTCTGGCCGAATATCCAGTAGCATAGATAATGAAGTGTGAGATTTTTTTCTGCTAATTTCGCTGCCGTAACAATGGACTCTTCCAACAATTTTACTCATGAAAATATCTTTACCCCTCATTTGAAACATAGGACTCTTCCACTTACTTTTGGTTACAAGTACTTACGTAAGCTCCATTTTGATAAGAGATGTCTGGGCACGTGTACAAATGATAAGTATTGATATACACTCATCTATCTGATGTAATATGAGAGCAATCATGTGTGAGTCTCTGAGTTTCTTAAAGAATACAAATCCGCTCATCACAATCGTAGCTATATATGAAAAGATTTTCATTCAGTTTTACTGACAATGGTGTTGTCAGAGCAATGTGTTCTCTGGGTGCTTTTTAGTTTGCAAATGTGTTTCTTTGTATGTTCGTGTATAACTGTCGTGTGTGTGCGTACATCTGTATATTACTTGATTGGGTGTTTGTCTTAGTTTTTATATGCTTGTGTTGTATATGTACGAATCTGCGTGCATTCAACTGAATATATGTGCATTTCGCGATGTATACGTGTGTGTATGTGCGTATTACACCTTCATGCGTATGTTTTTGTGTGTGCATACGTGTACAGGTTTGTCGATTGGAACATAAATCTGCCTATTCTAATGACGACAGCTGCTCCCTTCTTGCATCGTAGCTAACCGTATCTGACTGATTTTCATCTTCTTTTATTTAGTAATTGGTTTTACGAAGAGATATATGCTCTCTGGGTGCTCTTACGTTTGTATGTTCGTGTATGCATGCAATTGATAGTAAATAATGATATTTGTTTATCTACTCAACGTAATACAAAACATTCGCACGTTTATTCCCTTGATTTCCGTAGAGAATACAAATCTGGACAAACGATTATTGCTATCATAAACTATCATCATCATCAGCAGCAGCAACAACAACAGCAGCATCGGCCTCTTAATGCCAGTCGTTGGACAAAGACCTTCTCCAAGATTTGTTTCTACCGTGGACGTTGCGGAGCTGGTGCTCTATCAACTTATCTTGATCGTCATATACTGCACTATGATGTTGAGTATGATCCTCTTTCCTGTGCACGTTGCACGGTTCTCAGTTTGAGAGCCAATCATTTACTTAGGTTCTATGTTCCAGCTCAACAAGAGACTATCGGGTGGGGATTCATTAGTTGTATACCCTTTTTTTTTTCAGGACTATTGGGATCATTTTTTGTTCTTGAAGGTTGCTCTACAGAAAACTTTCCAACCTAGAGTGATCTCTTCTTCTTTTGAGGATTTAATGGAGATTCGTAGTCCCGGGGTTAGGGTTATATTTAAAATCTCTGACCCCCGGACCCCCAAAAGTGTGCATATATGTTTAAGTGAATATCCTTAGATATGATGTATTTTGTGTGCGTATATGTGTGTCATAAGGATATGGGGCTCTAGAAAAAGTGCACGAATACATTTACCTCAGACAGGTATAAAGTTGGAGAAATGGGAACAAAATGAAACAACGCATAATAATCGACTTTAAATCATTTGGTTTTAATAGAGACATACCAAAGAGCATCATGTCACTCAGCTATGGATGCGAAACATTGAAAGAACCAACTTTGAATTGCACAGAGAGCTATGGAAAGAGTAACATTTCGGACAACTATAAGAGAAAGAAGATCAGCGTGGATAGAAAAAATAGAATGAAGGATATTATAAAGATAATTAACTAACAAAAATGGTGATGAGCAGGACACTTAGCAAAGAGAGGTGACAACAGATGGAGCAAAAGAATAACTGATTGGTGCCAATGGGGCAGTAAACGCAGTAGGAAAAACCATACACAAGATAGGGTAATGAGATCGAAAAGTTTGCTTGTAAGACAAAGGTTAGAGCCATTGTGGTGATTATGGAAAGAGAGAAAATGCCTTTAACCAGCAGTTGACTTCTAATTGCTGCTGCTACTGGTGGTGGTGTGTGTAATGCGCCTTTATGTGTACGTTTATTGTTTGTTAAGGCGTATGTACATCTGTTTATCAATAAAGAAATGTCCACCGGGGAAAGCAGTAAATTTCCATCGCCTTTGTCTCTTTTTTTCCTTTTGACCGTTTCTGCAAATTTATTTCCACACTTGAGGGTTTCTTCCTCGATTCAATAAAATTGAAAACACAATCGAATTTCCCACAAACAAGACGACCGCTGGGAAATTTCCATTCGGTACGGAGCTTTAAAGAAAACTTTCTTTTTCATGGCATCCATACTTAACTTTGAGCTACTTTTTTCATTTGCCAGAATGTAATCATTCTTTTTTTTTTTTAGCTTTAAGACATTTAAAATATAACGAATAGACCATTCCTCTTAATATTTCACTTTTTCTTAGGATCTACTTTCTGTCCTGATGATATTTCTCTCTGAACTGTTTGTGTGTGCGTTTGTGCATACGGTTCGCAACCAGCGCACAAAAGAAATTAATGTGCACACAAAAGGTTAGTTACCAATTACAATAAAAGCGACTATAGTCATTAAAAAATGCCAAAAATCAGCACCACTTACTTGACCATCCCAAAATCCAGTTGGTTGTTCTGATCCAACTGACGAGACCTGACCAACCCAAATGACACACCCTACCAACTGGACCAACCTGATTGTGTTACAACTGACCTGGTTGGCCTCGATAACCTTCTTTCGTTACATATAATCAGTCTATTCAAAATGGTGATGAAAACAGTCATTGAAATTTGTTATCAATGAATATTGTATTCATATTCAGCATTCAAGATAGAACCAGTTCAAAAGTGTCAACATGAGCTACTGAAGACAAAACTATGAAATATTTGCTGGAGATTGACAAACGTATGCAATGATTATACAATAAATGAATGAACAATTGTTTCAGTTAAATAATGAATAACACTAACAGAGGCGAACTAACAAATCAATAGTATTAAATAGAATAAATATTGTCATCTCTACAAACAGGGAGGAAAGACAAAGAGTGGCCAAGAGACAGAAAAGTCAAAATAGTGTGTTTAATTTCTATGTGTGCTATTTCCAATGAAATACAGCAACGTTTAGAAAGCAGGGGAAAGGCGGTAGCAATGCATTGTAAATGCCTGGTGTATGAGAGATAACTCTTCATGGCTTAGGACTTGCTCTTTCCAGATTAATTGATAATAATCACATTTGCATAATGACCCCATCTTATCTTTGGCATCATACTCAGTAGGAGTCCAAGGGGACCAAAAAGAAAAAAAAGCTCCTGGGTTAATCTAGTGATTGTTCAAGATCCCATTCCCAGCCCCATGATACTTCCAAATTGAATCAAAAAGGATCGATATCTCATCAAAGATGGCGACGGGTTCTATCTTGTTTGTGTGTTTGTTTGTGTGTTCAGCACTCCTGGTCATACTATTTTGTCTATAGACTTGGAAATCAGTACTCCACTATACCTCTTCTTGTAAAAAAAAGATTGGGAAAAGGGTCTTTAAACAGGTTTTGGCTCCTTATCCAGGTGGGTTTATTAATAACATCAACATTCTCCACCATGTAGATGTCTCCGGACGTTTCTAGGTGATTTCTCTCTATTCTAGATGTTTTCCAATGGAAAACGGCAGTGATGTCATAAATAGAATTTATTCTGGCCATATTTATCATTAGATGGAATTTTTACACGACTCCAGATTTTGACGCAAAGGTTTTTTTCAATCATTGATGGCATGTGAATAATCATATCTATATTCATAAGCATAAAATATAATACTTATGGAAAAGAAATTTTCAGCTAACTACCTCTTTTAACTAATTACTCATTCCACCCGCCATTTGTGGTGTAAGCAAAAATGACCCACCGTCTGATTCAGAAATCAGATCGTACACTTGTCAGTTGACAGAGGTGAATGTCCTGACCCCGGGATGACAAGATGCAGTGGTCACAAGAGAATTATAATCCAGTCTTTTGATACGAGAACATTGATTAGGGATCACAAGAAAAATTATACTGCATCATTATGTTTATTAACTATAAGTTTCCATCACCCTCAACCACTAAAGGGAGGGCTGATCCGGGGTCGGGCAAATGCCCCGTTCCCACCCATCAGCTTTATCTTAAAACAATCTCGATTTTACTGGAGGTTAGAGAGGGCGTCGGCCTTCTCTATATTTCTCAAATTTCCTTGATCAACAATGGATCATGGAGCGGTACATCTTGTAGATCTGCTTTATAGGCCTCCATCACTCATGGCTGCTAATGGAAGTAGCAGCTATCTTTCTTGTCACAGCCACAGAAGATAATTATGGGAGAGCAAGTTGCTTAAGTAGTCGCTCATCCATTATTTTCTTCCACTAACATCGTGGTGTGTACGATCATGATGACATAGTACAGGGAGAGTTGGACCCATGCCATTTCCAAGGGCATTGATGCAAGAGTAATAGAAGCAATTTCCACCAGATATTGAACCCAGATCTTTAATCCAGTCATCTGAGCATGATAACCATTTCGCCACACCACACTTCCGTATGTTTTCATAACAATGATAAGATATTCCCTTTTCATGAGCATTCAGACCGCTTTTATAAAAGATGCAAAGCACCCAGTGGGTGCCTACCTCCGCCAGTACCATTATCACTAAAGACGAACAAACGAAAAGGCAAGCAGAGGTTGCCGCTTGTTTTTGTAATAGGAATACTAACTAAAAACTGAATGGAAATCAGTTCACATATAGCTATTGATCATCCCCAACGCAAAAGAAGTTGGTCACGTGAAGATCAGGGTTATCCAACATTCATCACGTCTATAGTAGCTTCTTTTTTCTCTCTTTCTAATGATAAATACAGTTAACTAATGGATATTTCCCAACCATGAGAATGCAAACGACCATCTGTAAAGATAATCAAGGCTGTGGCTTTTGCAATGAATCACCCCCGCTGGCAAATTTCACCTCTATTCCCATTCAACGCCATCTTGGAGACCTCGTACCAAGCAGTGACCATCAATCAACATTGCAAATTGATACACCTCCCAACTATTACATTCGAAACCTGATCTAGAATGGATAGAATCCATTTATCTGTAGGTCACATTTTATCAACTCGTTCATTAATCGTTCTTGTTGCTCACAGCTAGATCAGTCGGAAGGGCTGACATTTTTTTTTCTTCGGCTGGTGTTATTGAACGTAGAAATCGATCCCCTCCCTATGAGAATTAACGGGATTGCCATGGAAGCCACTCTTCATGATCCAGGCTGCTGCTCAACTTCTGTGGCCGTACGAGAAACGGTGTTTTCCACGCAATTCACTCGTAACCTTTTCTATCAACTTCTTGAATGGAATGAATTATCAATCATAAATTCGAGTGATAACTTTCGACCCAAGAGTCAATTCTCAGATTTTAGCAATGTTAATTTTTCTCCAACGATCATCTGTACAGAACCAAACCTACTTAATGGTTAAATCAGATTCATCTCTCCCAAATGTGTGACCAAACCGTCAAGGCATTATGAATAAGTATTTTTGAACTATTATCCACTTCTCAGTCCTTCTTGTAAACACAATACTTCCATTGTCGCATTCTTCAAGTGGGTATCGTAAATAGGGAAGGTTTGAACAGCTGAGACGAGAAGACGTCGCCACCAAAGCCTCCAAAGGTTCTCAATTAATTTCAGAGACATTCTGTGGAAGTGAGGGCAACGTGTCAAGGAACAACTGATTAGATTTGGGGGCGGATCCAGGAATTTTCATTCTGATTTCGTTAACATTGCTAGCAAAGACAGTTTTTGGCTTTTGGGATCTAAAAAAACACAGTAACGACGTCATCACAGTGACGTCACCACAATGAAAGCGTAATGCGATAATAGCCATGACATCATTATCATCACTAGATTTTGTCATGGCAAATTCTGGGATCTGTAATTTTGCAGTTCTGTTTTTAGTTGCAATGTCGTTTCCAGTAGTATGCGCTCTCTATTCTCTTCTAGTTTTTTCGTGTTTTTGCAGTTGTTCTACCTTTTATCAGATTTCTAGCCAGGATTATTTGTTTAGTTTTTTTTTCTCATTTTTCCCGTGAAATCACAGCGTCCTGAATTGATGTATATTGATATCGTATTGTTTCTTAGCCGAAAGGAAATAACCTTGACTCTCTCGCATATGCACGCATGAATGCATACATAGAAAACACTTCCATCATCTTTCCCCTTTCCTCTGTCTGTCTGTCTCTCTCTCTCTCTCTTCTCTCTTTATTACATCATTCTTTAACCCCCTCCCCTCTCTTTCTCTTTATTTCTATTTCACACTCTCCTAACCTCTTCCTCTTCAATTTCCTTTTCCTCCCTCTCTCTCCTCACTCTCATCTCACTATTTTCTTTATTCCCCCTTTTATATCAACTCCAACTGTTCTCTTTCTCTTCCACTTACTCTCCCAATCTTTCTCCTCCTCCTTCTCCATTTTCCTCTCTCTCTCTCTCTCTCTCTCTCTCTCTCCTCTCTCTCTCTCCTTCAGCTCCTCGATTTCCTCTCTCTGTTGTTTTATTCTACCTCTTTCATATTTACTCCGAATGTCTCTGCTATCTTTTCCTCTTCCTATCTCTGTCACTTCCCCTCCTCCTCCTCTCCTATTTTCCTGTCTGTTTTTCTTCATTTTTCCCTCTCAGTATTTACACCAACTGCCTTCCTTCATCCTTCATTCTTTCTCTCCATCTCTCCCTTTCTCTGTCTCTCTCTTACTCTCCCATCTTCTTCCTCCTTCTCCATTTTCCCCTCCCCCTTTTAACTCTAAGGCATATCGAATATCAATCTAAGCAAGACTTCGATTTCTAACTCGTACTAATCGTTGTTCTCCCCAGAAATAAGACATGTAAAATAATTACTCTCATCTTGTAACAAATTGTTTCACAGCATTGTTTGTCTTTTTTTATTACTTTTCGATTCCATTCACTTTTTGGTTTGGGGGGGGTTGTTTGTTTGTTTGTTTGTTTTTTGCATTTTTTCCAATATGGCGCCAAAGAGATCCGTCACTTCATACAGATGGATTCACAAGAATGTCAGTTGCTCTACTTCTGAGATCATGCAGGAACCGGTGTATCCGATGCAATTTGGCCATAATTTAGTTTGATTAAAGGGTAGGAAGAGAAATAGCGAGGGGACAGTAAAGAAAGATAAATAGTTTAATCGGGGAACAAGAAAAGAGAGAGTAGAAAAGAAAGTTAGATGGCTTACTGTGGGAGATAAAAAGATTTTTGCGTACGAAACTAATCAGTGTTTGAATGACATTTAGATAAGAACATAGTCTGGCATTTATTTTTCGATTTCATTCTTTTTTCATTTGCCTATTTTTACATCTTCTGACGCGGCGCCAGGGAAATATGTTTTGTCACCCAGATAAGCCAAGAAAAATGACAATGTATCTGTAAACTCTATAATGATGGATTTGCAGATCTTGAGAGATTTCATCAGACAAACCAATCATCGTGGCCCAGTGGTAGAATGCTAACACCCGGTTCTTAAAGCAATGGTTCCATCCATCACCAAGTCATACCAAAAACTTTAACGAATTATACTCAATGCCTCTCTGCTGAACACAAGGGCTGAAATTGAGGAATATCTCCCTGAAGCTAAAGGGATACAGCCAAATCGCATCAGATGATAAAAAAACTCATTTCAGTGGAATAGTTCATTGTTTAAAATGATGAACAGGGGCTCAATAACTGCCCCAAACTTTTGTTAGATTATATTCAGATATATGAGAATACATGGTAAAATATGGAAGTAGTGATTAACAGCCCACATGGTCAAATGAGGGCATTAGATTATGAAATTTTGAGGACACCTAAAAATTGAGTACGTTTCAAACAATCGGTCTGACACTGCTGTAACACAAATAGATATGGTTACATGATGTCATAGTTTTTTCCTTGTCATCTATAACATATTATTTCATGTGTAACCATATTTTATTTGACCATTAGGACTTTATCTAGCACACTGTTCGAGTGAAATTTTTTAGGTTTGGGATTTTTTGGCGATTTCCATAGCCTTGCAGGAGGAATAGAACATATGACATACTTAATCCAATTACATTTTTTTAATTCTACAGAAAAGCTGTACATGACATATCAGAGGACCAGTAAAAAGTCGGGATTGGATGGAGAAGCTCGTTCAGCAAAATGCTGGAAATTGAATAAAATCTCAAAGATTTCTAATTTCAGAACTATTAGAGATATAGACCAGATATTTTGCATTTCTCAGTAAGTTTTGTATAGGAACACATTTGATTTCTTTCAGCAAAATCTGAGTGAATTGCCCTCAGGAAAGTTCTTAAATTCGGGTGATTTGATATGGAATGCTTCAAGGGTAAACAAAACAGAATTAATATCTCCATTCAATATTATTCCAAATCTACGCATCCCATTTCATTTCCTTTATTAGTTAGAAATTCAATGTTTGCAAAAGAAATACAACAATGGACACTATTTTCAAATTATCTTCTCTCTTAAACCAGGAGCTCTTCCAATGAAACGAGAATGTTTAGGGTGTTTTTATTGTTCTATTTTAACCCGGTTTTATCTACCCCTGGAGATGCTGGTGGCATAACGGTTAACAGATGGAAATTGGAATCGGCTGAAACTATTCACGTTTACTTTGCACTAATGTCTGTGGGAAAGACATGAACCCATCTCCCCACCGGCCACGTGTAAAATAAAAGGGCAGACTGGGCTTTCTAGCCTTGAAAGGCAACCAATCTAGGAGAATGTCAACTCTGGGTCACGGGAAACCATTCCATTATCCCTACCCAAAAGACAACCATGGCAATGTACAGTTTAACACTACAGAGAAGCCATGATTCCCCACGCCCTCAAAGACACAAGGATAGAAAGGGGATTGAGATAGATGGGGTTGAAAGGGGTGAAGATAGAGAGAAGGGAAATAAAGAGAAAGTAATAATGAGAGAATCGCATTATTGATGTATGTATGAATATGTATGCATATCGTAGAAGTTTTGGTTGAAAGCCGGTCTTTTGTAAATTTATATCACAAAACATAAAAAATATGTATCCATAATTTTTCATGGGTTATAAACAATATTCTGAGATATTCTGTTCATGATTTGAATTTACAGAAAAAATCAATTTTTGTTTTAAAAACACAACGTCATTTCAATGCTGTCATAAACGAAGTGTAAATAGATTTTTGAAAAAACATTCGCCAAAGACATTGACAGTAGGAAATGCAAAAGATATTTCTATTTCATACAGCACATACGCATGCATGCACGCTCGCACACACACGCACACACACACACACACATATATACATATATATATATATATATATATATATTGATGTTGTTCCCGTCAGAAACAGGAGTGTTAATTTTTTTTTTCAAATCAATCGCAAAAGTTACGGACAATAGGAAGCATATAAGAGATTTTATCAAATTACCAGCATCGTTCCTGTCAAAATTAACGTGATTATTTCTGTGTGAATCGACATTTCTGCCAAAGATCACTCTGAATAAGATTCAAGTTTCGGTGCTAATACTATTAAATTGTTGTCTGCATTCTGGAAAACGATCCATGTCATATCAGTTGCTAAGCCATATCTGAATCCTTATTGTCGATCCCAAACCCGGTCGAAGGACGTGGGTTGGATGTGATGCAAGCAACTTCACCCTGTGAAACTTCTTGCCACTGAAACTACAACAGCAGTGCCCCGACGGTTTCCTAAACGATCACCCAAGCCTGGTCACCTGGCCGGGATGATTCCTCTTCAGAAGTTTGCTTGATGCATGCTAGTGAAAGCCTATAGATATCCAGCTCGCCTAACAACTTTTTAACGACAAATTCAAAGACCAAGATAGAATCCTGGAACATCGGAACCCTGTTTGAGGACTGGACTGCACAGGAGTGAGAAGAGCTGTAGCCAAAGAGGACTTGAAGAAGATCAGTTAAGAGTAAGACAAAGGCAGATAGACTGACATGGGTCCAACTGAGGGTCGTTGCCCAAAACTAAGTCCACTAGTGTGTTGCGGGAGCGGCCCCAGCCCCATAAGGAATTCAAAGGGGTGAGCAGAAAAAATATCTGACAATGGTTAATGTATGGAATTTTTTTAAACATTCTAGGGTAAAGATTTGTTACCGCATTACGAACTAAAATATCAAAGGGAGGTAACAAATAACGCTGACTTGTGCGACTTAAGCTGCTGCTACTACCATATTAGAGAAAAAAAATGAAAGCAGATAACTTTTATTGATTCCATAATACGTTTATAACAGCAGGTACCAAGTCAGCACTTTTTGTTACCTCCCTTTGATGTTTTAGTTTGCGGACGAATGACAAACCTTCATCCATTTTAGAAAATATTAGAACATTCATTTTTGCGTGAAAAAAATATACAAGTCTCATATACTAGCACATATCATAACAATCATTTTTACTCAATATCTGGGGACTTGAATATTTGCGGTTGTGTGATAAACAACATAATTCTTCTTTGAATCATTTACGTTTGTTGATAGCACTGCATATTCTGGTTATGTATTTCATATTCCTACTGCTCAATTGCTAAAAGGAATTTTCTGATATCTAATCTACTGCTATTTACTTCTACCGTATACCTGTGACATCTCAGTCTCCTATGCTTCCCTCTAGTAAGAAATACAAGAGAGTCTACCAAATCTAAACCATTCATTCTTAGTTTTCAAGGATCATCTCATAGAAAGATCGATTTACTTTCGAATGGCATGTTACAATGAGGCATTTGATCGAGATATCTTTGCTTAGCAGCGTTTATATATAGGGTATAACATAAACTAAGGCATCGGTAGCGGTATCTTTTTTTTTTAATTATTCATATCATGTCAATAATATTAATATTGTATATTGTATACAGATGTGAAGTAAATATTGTATTCAAAATGTAAATAATGTAAATATTGTGTAAGATGTAGAATAAATAAATAGAATATCATAGATAAGATTTTTTTTGGTTATAAAATCTGTTCAAAATTTAGGCGAGCTCTCCTCGTTTATTTATGAATCAATTTTCAAGAAACCCGCTATTTTGTAGGGAAATGTGTTGACAAGACACTGTAGAAGTTCTTTTTTTAATTTTATTTTTATAAAAACTTTTTTGAAAAAATTCAAAATTTTCACGATTACTTTTTTTTTTTTTAAATGTATTCCACACAACATTTTTTTTTTTTACTTTTTCGAACAAGTCCCTCAAAAAATGATATACAAAGGTCTGGTTAATAAGTTCAGATGTCAAATCTCTATCTTTTGCCAAAGTACAAAATATGCTCATTCAAAAAAAAACCTATGGACCAAAATTAGTATAAAGATTGTTCTTTAAGATAATCAAACGTGATTTTAAAAAATGCGAAAATTACAGGGAGAATCTATTAAAAGAAACTTAAAAGGCAAAGGGCAGGCCATATTGCAAGGATGACGGACAACCGGTGGACATCATGACTCACAACATGGATCCCCAGAGATCACATGCGAAACGCGACGCCCTCGATAGAGAACTGTGGCAAATCCTGGGGAGGGTCTATGTCCAACGACAGACATTAAAAGAATGATGGTGAGGAGGAGACGGAAAAAATGATATAGGAAAACCTTTTGACTTTTAATCGATCTTTTCAATACTTTTTTTAATTTTGGTTCCAACTTACTTGCTCGTTTATGGACTTTTTATACAAGATGTTTATTTCTCTACGAGTAAGACTGTGAAAAGTTATTTTAAAGGTAAATTGATTCGCTACTTCAAAAAACTGTAATTGTATGACATCATAGAACTCTTAGTTTGTGATTGGGATTTCCAGCGGAGAAAATATCAACAGATTGTGAGATAGATTTCCGAAAAGTAATCACAAGATATGGACCATGCGATAAGTAACAGGAATTTTATCACACACATACACACACATGCTCGCACACACACACACACACACACACACACACACACACACACACACACACACACACACACACACATATATATATATCATGGCATCTTTTTAATGTTTTAGTAAACTTTTCTTGTCTTCGCACAAGTTAACGGATATTTGGTTGAATATGATTATTGTCCGAAGGATAAAGTGCAATATCTGCTATTTTTAAATCCATCCAGATATTGGAAAAGGAAGATATATATATATACATATATATAAAGGAAGATACAAATATATATATATATGTGTGTGTGTGTGTGTGTGTGTGTGTGTGTGTGTGTGTGTGTGTGTTTATGTGTTTGCATGTGTGAAAATACACACACACATATATATGTGTGTATGTGTGTGTTTATTTTTGTCTTCATCGGAAATAAAAGGGAATACATGAAAAGGGAAGAAAATCTGCATATATATATATATATATATATATATATATATATATATATATATATATATATATATATATATATATTAAATGACATGATCGTCAATGAAGACTGTGAAGTTTTAGCAAAAGCTATAGATACTCTTTCCATACAGAGTACAACTCATTTAGAGCATTTTGACAAAGAAATATTTCAATTCTATCAAAATTGGCAGAAAAAAGCTTTAAGGCAGATTTAAATTAATTCCAAAATGTTGACTCGGTATTCATCAATGGCCAAATTGATGCGCATTCACCCAGAAGACAAAGAGAAGAGAAAAAGGATTCACATTTGTAAAAAGGGTTCAAAGGATAATTAACAAACATCAATCCAATCTGCCTGCATAGGTTGTTTTTTGTTTTGTTTTGTTTTTGTTTTGTTTTTTTCATTTTTCAAGCTGGTCAAGCTGGTGTATCTGGCGGGCTGGCTGTGTATGGATACATAATGCGTTTACATTTAATGCCTAGGAGAAACTTTTCTTTTTTTTTTTTCAATTTTCCCCACAATACGTTTTTAGTGGGGATTTCAGTTTACAATGTAAGTTTATGTCAAAGTTATTTCGTGTTCAGTTGCATTCACGCATGTTTTATGAAAATTCAAATTTTTTTAGAGTCCAACAAAGGGCGAGGGAAGTAACTTATTCATTGAAGAGTTTAAGAGAGTTGGTATAGCCATGTCTTACTCCCTTTTCAAGCTGAATGGGCTCAGAGTTTTTGCGTAGTCTGATGAAGGAGCTTCTGTGCCGGTATAAATGCTGCAAGACAAGATACAGGGTTCACTCCTTGTTATATGATAGCATGGATGACTTTGGAGGTTTTCACTGAGTCGAAAGTCTTCCTAAAGTCAACAAATTTTATAGCAAGTGACATTTTATATTTAGCTGCTTTCTCTCTATGTTGATTTACTGAATTGAGATGGTCTGTGGTTGAGTACCTTTTTCCTGAAGTCAGCTTATTCCCGTGGTTGATTTTCATCTAGCGTTCTGGTGATTCGGTTGGTGATCACTTTGGTAAAGAGTTTGTAGATACAATTGAGCAGGTGTATTGGCCTGTAGTTGTTTAGATCTTTCGGATTTCCTATCTTATGTAATAGCATTATGATTGCAATGTTCCAATCTTCTAGGATTTCACTCTGCCTTGGATCTAAGTTGAATAGGATGGTTAGTTTCCTGGTGATGACTTGACCAGCCTTGGGGATTGGTCGATGGTGATGTTATCTGGTTCAGGGGCTGTTCATTTTTTGTCTGTTTAATGTCTTGGTCCACCTTACGCGGAGTAACCTCTGAGAATTCTTCAAACTGGTATGTCCTGTTTGTTGGTTTTTGCCCCCAGTTTGGAGATGGTTTCCAGTGCTGTAAACGCCATTAGAAAAAGGGTACTTGTCATGAGAAGCATTTTAACTCTGGGTTGGGGTGGGGCTGCGCTTGGATAAATGGGCAAAGGCAGCGTCCGTCTCATGTCTTACACAAGTAACTCATGAACGTGGTAGAGAGTGATTCTCTATCTTGACATTTGGGGCAATGGTTCTCAAATTTGTTCGAAACTGTCAGATAAAACTGCAATCAAAGCTCCTAACATAGGTTTCTGTAGATTCTAAGCTGATGTAGCTGTCTGGTTGACTGATTATGTATGTGTAATGCGTACAGGTCGAACCAACTGGAATCGAGAGATAAAGCTTGATTCTGTCGTGAAAAAAAACGTTTTGTTTGTTTTTAATCCAAAATTACTCTCGAAAATAGTTTTCTATTGGCTTTTCAAATTACAATCTAATTTTCTGTTTAATCAGTCCTAGTTTTATGTCCAGTTATGTTCATGCTTGATTTTATTTTTAGAAAATTTGTACTTTTTGGTGTCCAACAGAACGCTTCATTGATCGCCCGTTTTGTTTTTTTGTTTTTTTTTTCCTATTCCATCTTTGATTACCCTTAACACAACATGCTGCTCAAAGACGTTGGTCACGTGACAGTTTCCACTGAGTGACTAACCGGCCTTGTTTCAATAATTGACCAAATGGCAAAGTGGTATAGCCAATACATCAAAGCAAGTTTACAAGAAATAAGAAAAAGAGAATCGTCTGTAAAAGATAGAAAGCGGTTATTCTTGGTTCAATAGGCTTCTGCATATTCGACAAGAAACATTCCGTATTAAATAGAATAATTTGCAATGCAGACATCTACAAATATTCCAGAGTAAATGGCATTAAATCAGACAAGCTTAGCTGCTGCAGCGTCAAACTCCACTACTATTCCAACTGAAGTTGAATACTGAAACTTTTCTATTGTATATATAAAGAATGAAAATATGTTAAAAAATATATTTCTTGGTATAAATGTATTCATTTATTGAAATGAAATGAATCATTGGGTATTTCTAACATGAATTGTGGTAGATGTGTAAGACTAATCAATTCAGTCGGTAAGAGACACTACTACCTATGAGTTGGTCCTGATTTCAATTCATGTTTGAAGAATTTGATTTTTTATTCCCCTGAATTCAGTGAGGATTGTTCTTGTTGTTCTTGTTACAATAGGAAAACAAAATCAACTCGAGGTTTGGACTTAAGTTGGTTTCACAAAGGAGCATACAAGTGCCCAAAAGCACATTAACCCTTGATACGCCGGTGGGATGGAAGAGCTGCACTTCGACGCAGCTAGCTGAAAAGTGAGGTAAAGCAGCGTCTGTTTCATGCCTTTTGCAAGTAACACACTGGTGTAGGAGAAGGTGATTTTTCTAAATTTGTGGGTTTTTTTCATTATCTATAAACTCGTAAGTGCCCAGCTTTAAGTTGGCGAGGAAGCGTCCCTGTATTTAATACACACACTGTGTGTCATCATTTCTGATTTGGTTGGACTATTTTCACAGCGTTTCGGCCTCCTGCCTTCGATGGGTGTCGTTTGATCCACAGAAATTAGTTTCAATATTCCAGAACAAATAACACCCGACAAAGTCGTGAGGTACACGATCGAAACGTTGTGAGGAAATTATCATCTGAAAATAATCTGACTAAACTATTTACAATGAGTGAAACATTCTGTCTGATAAATTTCAGACAAGAACTAATTCTAAGTATTGGAAAACGTTCTTTTTCGACCGTCAAGACTTTTATTCTCAATCAGACGACAACTTCTCGATTTTGTCGATCATAAGCTTACAATTAAATTTGAAATGATCGATTCTGGCTGCTTCCGTTGACGCCAAGACGGCTTGAAAGAGAATAATCAGCGCCGATTGTAAGTCCTAGAATTCAGTGTCGACCTGCACATCCGGGAAGAGACGGAAAATGGCTAACTCGGCAGAATCAAAATGGCTACAATGACAAATTACATTAAAAAAAGAATAAAAATTTCTTGTTATATTTATATATATATATATATATATATATATATATATATATATGTGTGTGTGTGTGTGTGTGTGTGTTTGTGTGTGTGTGTGTATGTGTGTGTGTGCATGTATAGGTGTGTGTGTGTGTGTGTGTGTGTGTGGTTTTGACGTTTATCGACTGAAATTTTAAGAAGTTGAGTAAAAGAAAGAAAAGAAATGAAAATGTTAAGACAATAAAGGCAGTGGGTGAGGCAAGAAAATCTCTCCTGGATGATGATGATGATGATGATGATGATGATGATGATGATGATGATGATGATAAAAAAAAAGTCAGACAAATCAACGACAAAAAATCGAATTCCAATATCGACTGATTGCATTGCTGCCATTCATTGTAGTTGTTCTTGTTATATAGTTGTTGTTGTTGTTGTTGTTGTTGTGTCTGATTCAGAATTCCAACATTTCAAAATGACGCCATGTTGAATTCTTTTGAGATTTTTCCTCGAATCGGGCGCAGATGGCGTTCCAAGTCATAAAAGATATTTCTTTAACTTTAGGGCGAAAAATAGCATTTTCCAATGTGTATAATCTTCATCGGGAAACATCTTCAGTAGAAAGTTGTTCTTTCTTCTCTTCTTTCTTTCTTTTTTGAATCTGCTCTTTGTTCATTAAAATCAGGTAATCGGTCATCCGCGATTCTGATATCAGATATCTTCATTATTCCAACAATTACTCTGACTAATATCATCATCTTTGTGATTTTCACTGCATTATTTCGATTTGTGCCTTCCCCGGCCTTCTTAATTTTCTCTCAAATCTTTAGATTAAATATCTTTATTATTTCACTATTTATTTACCTCTGTTAACGAAGTTGAAAAGAGGTTTATGAATCCGGTCGTGTCTGTTCGTTTGTCGATTCATCTGTTTGTCTGTTTGTTCACACGATATTTCCGAAAGTGCTCAATTAATTTCAATTAAATTTTGTGGAAGGCTGGGCAATGGGGTAAGGAAGAGGTGGATCTAGGAATTCCAGATACTTTTGGGGGGGGTCCGATTACATTCATGTATACACTCATGACTATCTCCAAAAGTTCTATGAAATTCTATGGGGGGGGGATACAATACGCTTCGAAAGACTGATTAAATTTTGGAGCGAATCCATGTACAATGACCTCCCCTATGTCATGGTTATATGTCTTGAACTATACAATATTGCCATAACTTCATGACAGTTCACACGATATCTGCGAAAGTTCTATATGAATTTCTATGATATTTCATGGAAGGAGGGATGATAGGCTACAAAAAAACTGATTGAATTTTGGAGCAGATCCATGCACAATTATCTCCCCTCCGTTGCAGTTATGCATCAAAACCTCATAATATTGCCAATCTGCCGTGTCTGCAAGTTATTTTGAAAAGGTATTTATAAATCTCAATGACATTTTATGAAAGGTTTTATGATAGACTATGGAAGAGGTGATAAATTGGAGAACTGATCCATACACAATTATTTCCCCTCCATCGTAGTTATGTGTCCAGATCACATATTTTTGCCAAATTTCATTATTGTCCATACGATATTACCAAACTTTCTCAATTAATTAATATGATATCTTGTGGTCGAGTGGACAATAGGTTATGAATGAAGTGATTAAATTTCGGGGCAGATCCATGCATAATTACTCCCCCCCCCTCTGACAGTGGCGTTGGCAGAGGTATACGCTCTATAAGTGCTCTCAAGTCCTGTTTTGATAAATGCGTTTTGGTCGATAGCATTTTTTTTTCTTCTTCTCCTCTTTCTCCTCCTTCTCCTTCTCCTTCTCCTTCTCCTTCTTCTTCTCCTTCTTCTTCTTCTTCTCCTTCTTCTTCTTCTTCTTTTTCCCCCCTTCTTCTCCTCCTTCTTCTCCTCCTTCTTCTCCTCCTTCTCCTTCTCTTCCTTCTCCTTCTCTTCCTTCTCCTTCTCCTTCTCCTTCTCCTTCTCCTTCTTCTTCTCCTTCTCCTTCTCTTTTTTCTCCTTCTTCTCCTTCTCCTTCTCCTTCTCCTTTTTCTTCTTCTTCTTCTTCTTCTTCTTCTTCTTCTTCTTCTTCTTCTTCTTCTTCTTCTTCTTCTTCTTCTTCTTTTCCTGCTTCTTCTTCTTCTTCTTCTTCTTCTTCTTCTTCTTCTTCTTCTTCTTCTTCTTCTTCTTCTTCTTCTTCTTCTTCTTCTTCTTCTTCTTCTTCTTCTTCTTCTTACTATGTTGTTGAAGTAAGTGTCTGATCGCAAAATGACACCATATTGGATTCTGTAAAGATTTTTCCACGCAGATAGCTATCGAAGTTACAGAAGATTTTTCTCTAACATTTAAAGAAAAAAAATGTCTTCATAATCTTTTTCGTTTAAGTTCTGCTTGATTTTAGCGAATGGCGGTCGTGATGTGGAGTCGGCTAACGGTCACCGGTACGGAAATGGAATCGGCTGGCAATGTTTGAATTTTTGGCCAAGGCTATTTTTAATACCCAGGCATTTATCCACCCAACCACATCATGGTTAACTAAAAGGACAACTGAAGCCCTTTAGCTCGGTATGGCAGCCGATATAAGGCAAGGTTACTCTGACAGGAAGCGAATCTACAGTTTAGCAGTCACCATAGCTTTTCCAAGTAAAGGAGGAAGGTTGGATTCGGGGTTAACAACTGTACCCTTTAAAAACTTCCTACTACTGCAAATAACAGCAGACTGGTTGCGACCCTATGCTCCACAAACAGTCTGCAGTAATAATCATAGCGAATTTTGAACAGCTGAGTCCAGCCGATGTAGACGAATCTTGGTGCAGTGGAAGTTCCATGATATGAAATGTAGGTTTAACCTATGGAGCCGCGTCATACATATATTTAGTATACAAAGCTTTACAGCTTTAAGCACAAAAATATGGAAATAAAAATTTCATTAAAATTTATGTCATTTCAGTCAAATATTTCTATATCTGTTAAACAACTTACGTACGGTTATCAGTGAGTTTTATGTTTCACACAAAATCAGTTATAACGGTACGATGCAGGAATTTTTTTGTTGGGATCAGCAGTTGATAACCATTCAACTATATATATATATATATATATATATATATATATATATATATACGTACACACACACACATATATATATATATATATATATATATATATATATATATATATATATATATATATATATATATATATATATATATATATATATATATGTACGATCAAATGACAGTATTCCGAAAATCATCATAATTTCATTTATGCTTTATTTTTATTTCTGGAATATACTTCTATGTTCGACATCTTTTTCGTACCGGGTTTTGCTGATTTAAATTGGATTTTTGTTCCTCGATTTCGTAGGAATCTTGCAACGTTTCTCCTGTTATGATATCGTTGCATGATTTAATTAATCTTTAGTGCGTGCTTCCGCCCTTGTTTCTTTTTCATTTCTTTCTTCCTTTCCCTATCATGTTGCCCCATTAGCGATCATATGTAGATGTTACCGAGTCGTTTTTGATTCTGATACATATCAAACACTATAAACGGAAGATTAAGCAAGCCTCAACGTTAGGCCAATGAAGCGCTAGTTCAATCTTTAGTACTTTTTCTTCAGAGACCCAAACCTTTTAAAGCTCACACCTTTAAAAGCGGGTTTTTCTGAAAGAATCTTCATTTAACGCTAAGATCATAGTAAAATATGATTTCAACCTTGAAACTGACGCATGATTCTATTCTGACGTAGTAAAATAGAATTCAATGTTTTGATGACGTAATAATAAAAAGCCATTTAGTGTCATCAGATTCATTGGAAAGATGGGTGGAAAAGCTCCGCCAAGATGTTGTGAGGCGTTTGCTATTTTGTGATTTGTCAGAGAATCAATGCCATTGATCGCTGCCATAGATTGCAGGGTATCTAAAAATTGCTTACACACATACCCACCCATTCATCGTGGCATGCCAGTGACCAAGCTACTGCCAAGCTGACTGACAAAGAGAGGGCACAAAGAAAGCTGAATTTTACATTATTACTCAAAATGTTACACGTATTTCTGACTAGTTTTCTTCAATCATTATTGCTGTTTTTATCTTCTTTGGATACTTTCTAGTGAGCTCGTTTATGACCTGAGAGTTTCTATATTGTTGCCTTGTGCAAAACTAAGAAAAAAAAAACATTGAGGGAGTGAAAATGACAGCAGATCAAAAAAATTTTTTTTTTTATCTTTGAAAGTTAGTTAAAATTTAATTAGATGTTCAACAAAAGCTGCTCGAAATAGGAACCAGTTATGACATTTAATCAAATTATATTGTTCTTTGTAATTATTGGGGAAAGCCAAAAAGGTTCCACTTTGGATGTAACATTTGAGTTGCGGAGTTTTCCTTCATTTTCTTGGCAACGTTGTTTTCCCCTCGTATGGGAATGTTCAGTTCTTAATCACTTCTTCAGTTTCGTGAAGCGTTAGAAACGAGATATTAAGGAGTAATCAAAATAATTTTCCTTTTTCATTGACTTTCAATCTAAATCTTATTTCATTTACACCTTCAAAGACTGTATAATGCCCCACTATATTATTGATATCACCATTATGTATGATAGGGTGTATTAAAAGTATTTTCTTTTTTCTTTTTTTTCACAAAGCTTTACCCCAAAGCTTATTTCATGTACACACCAAAGGACTATCTAGGACTCCACCATATTATCAATTGATATTGTCATATCTATCATATCATTATGACAACTAATCAGCGTTTTGTTTCAGTTCTTATGATGGCGAATACAAGTATTGAGGCATTATCTAGACTGGGCCTCCAAGCCACTGAAATAGCTCACAGAATTCGGAAAGTGGAACGAAATGACTAAATAATATCTGATCATATTGCTTCTTTGTGGGGGGGGGGTCATACTTCTAATTAGTCAACAATTTTTTTTATTATTCAGAGGGCGAATCAGACCTCGAATTTGCCGATAAAATGTTTTTAGACTTCATGAGATCTGTTGTCAAGGTGAGGATGCTCAGTGGATTAATAAATGATTTTTGCCAGAGATAGACTTGAGTGATGAATCCCCGTAAAACCATACACCCCAATATAACGATTTTATACGGAACTATGCAAATTTATTTACCAAGTTAAGTGTAATCCGGCTAACTGCTGAAGTAGTTCATAATGATCTGTGAGATCAACCCCATTAACTCTGATCTACAGCAGGAACCCAATTTGATACTAATCAGGTTGGACTAATCTTACATGAGACGACAATAGGGAGTCACCCAGTGAGAAAAAAATTCACTAACAGTTGTCCAGGGTGTATATTTACTGGACTCAGTCTAGTTTGGTGTAAGGCCATAATAGTTGAGCACCAGGCGATGAACAAAGCCCTACAGTTTCGTGAAATTAACCAGATAACCCTTGCTCTTTGTCTGTTCGGATAGTGTATGGTTAGCACGTCTGCCTAAGGCGTTAAAGGAACCCGGTTCGATTCCCGGTATGAGTAAAGAGTTGCAAAATACCTTATAAAAGGAGATTTTCCTATGCACTCAGCAGCTAATTGAGTACATTCTAAGCTGTGATTCGAAAGAAGGTATCCCTTCATTGAGCTTGCATTCTGCCAAGGGGTTGGTCTTGAGATTTTGTAGGAATAAAGTCCTGGTCTCGACTAAACTTATAGCTTGTGAGGATCACTCAGCTGACGCTTGCAACAGAAGCTGGGACTTTATCAAAAGATACGCGCTTTACCTTACGTTACTCTACGGTAAGTTTCCAAAACAGATATTGAGTTCGTATCACCTGAAGCCAAACTTGATATCAAGTTATGATATTTGGTTTTCTTCTTTAAACTGAACTAAGCTTATTAAATATGAAATATCAAATTAAACTTGAAAGTCGTTTTTGGTCACAAAAATCAGAAAGTTTTCCCTTTACGTACGTAACAACTTCGATTTTTTAATTTTTTTTTCTTATTATTGGATGAAGTATTGTAACATTATTATTAATCTTGACTAGTTTCTCCTTCATCCTAATTTTTTGTTCAATCGTTGCCGTTGAATTACGTACCGAGTCAACGCTGAGATAAAAAGCAACTGAAAGTTTGGATGAAGGCAGAAAACTAGTCAAGATAGATAATAACTTTCAAATTGTGAATGACTTTAATGATAGTGACTTTTTGCTTCCGAACAGGAAATGGTTTGATCATCAACAGCAGAAAATTAAAGGATTTCTCGATTCCCCGCTTCTCCAAATGATATATTGAAAAAAAAAGGCAAATCAAAACTGTCAACATAGTTTTCTTCAGATTTTAAGTGGTTCTGTCTGACTGGCTATGTATGGACGTACAGGCTGCACCGATGGAGCTAGAGCGCTGAAAATTCAAGCATTTACTCCTTATCGTGTCGGAAAGGAAAAACGGTAACATTCATGCTAGTCTTTTTGGACTTTCTCCAGTGATCATTGCCCAACAAAAGGTGAGAGAAATAATTTATTCATGCATGTATCTGTTTTGTTCGAAGAATATCAAGAAGAGACACTATCCGAAACGGGCGATCTTAATTTTCCAGTTTTGTGAGATTTGTTCCTAACATTATCGACGAAATTAGAGAATTTCATTAAAATTTCTATATTTCCTCAGAAATATTGATTTTGATATTTTAAAATTTCAGACTATTTTTATGACTAAAAAAAAAACCGGTCTGGTTAGTCAATCGATCGAAAATTTTCTTGTGATCAATATATTTTGCCAGCATACCCTATGGGGATGATCAATATAAAAATTTGGGAAAGAGGTAACCAATTATTTAGCCTTTTTCACGCAGTGATCACAGGAGAGAATCTTAATTTTCTAAAAACCAGCGAACATAAACAGAGGGATCAATTTAGCATAAAACTACATTACAAATTGAATCCTCGATAAACGCCTACTTTGGGACGACGGCAAAAATTTTTAAAGAATCTTTTCTTCTAGATATAATGAAAAGTGAATATCTAAATTTTCAGCCCTCTAGCTACATTGGTGCTACCTGTATGAGTGATACATACATAAACTGCCAGCAACACTGACTTGAGAAAAAAGATCTGAATTGTTTCAAAATTTCTATACCTTTCATTATTCGAAGACATTTCATGAAAGAGAGAGGAAACTGTGGAGGACCATGATTGCTTACTTCTTCAAGGTACATGTCGGATAAAAAAAATGTATTGATTCGTAATTCCTTTAGCTTTAATTAGTGGAAGGCATCTCATGAAAGAGAAAGGAAAGTGTGGAGGACCATGATTGTTTGCTTCTTGAATGTGCATGCCATATAAAAAAGATTTAATAATTCATAATTACTTTCGCTCTGATTTTCAAAGGCATCTCTTGAAGGGAAAAGGAAGCTGTGGAGGCCCATGATCACTCACTTGTTAAAGGTACGTTTCAGATTTTTTAAAAAGATGTATTGCTTCGTAATTTCTTTAGCTTTAATCATTCGAAAACATCTCATAAAGGAAAAAAAAAGCTGTGGAGGTCTATGATTGCTCACTCCTTGAAGTTACGTTTTTAAAAAAAAAGATGTATCCCTTCGTAATTCGTTCTGCTTTAATTATTCGTAGACATATCATAAAAGAGGAAAGAAACAATGGGGGTGGCAATGAGTGCACATTTTTTGAATGTATGTGTCATGTAAAAAAATGTACTGATTCGTAATTACTTTAGCTTCGGTTATTCAAAGGTATCTCATAAAAAAAGAAAGGAATCTATGGAAGGCCATGATCGCTAAGTTTTTGAAGGTACGTGTCGGTTAAGAAAATTTATTGCTTTATTATTCATTTCACTTTAATTATTCAAAGGCATCTCATAGAAGAAAAAGGAAACTATGGAAGGCCATGATTAGCTGCTTCTTGAGTGTACGTATCTGATAAAAAATATGATTGCTTCATTATTCTTTAAGCTCTAGCTATTCGAAGGCATCGCATAAAAGAAAAAGGAAGCAGTTGATAGTCATAATCGCCCACTTCTTCAAGGTACGTGCCGGATAAATAAATGTATCGATTAGTAATTCTCTTGACTTTAGTTATTCAAAAGCATCTCATAAAAGAGAAAGGAAGCTGTTGAGGGCCATCATCACCCACTTCTACAAGGTATGTATTGGATAAAAAAATGTATTGCTTCGTAATTCTCCTAGTTTTAGATATTCAAAAGCATCTTATAAAAGAGAAAGGAAATTGTTAAGGTACATGTCAGATAAAAAAGATACATCAGTTCGTAATTCCTCCAGCTTCAATTATTCAAAGGGATCTCATAAAAGAGAAAAGAATCTGTGGACGGCCACGATTGCTCACTCCTTGAAGGTACGTGTCAGATAAAAAAGATGTAATGCTTTTTTATTCCTTTAGCTTTAATTATTTGTAGGCAACTCAGGAAGGGAAAGGAAAACTTTGGGGCTCCATGAACGTTCACTGCAAATTACGTATCAGATACAAAATATGTATTCTTTCGTAATTCCAACAGCTTTCTTTATTCGGAGGTATCTCATAATAGAGAAAGGAAACTGTGGAAGGCCATGATTTCTCTCTTCTTCAAGGTACATGTCAGATGAAAAAGATCAAATGCTTCGTACTTCCCATAGATTTAATTATTCAAAGGTCTCTCATAGAAACGAAACTGTGGAGGTTCATGATAGCTTACTTCTTGAAAGTACATGTCAGATAAAAAGGATCTAATGCTTCGTCCTTATTTCTGGTTCAATAATTCAAAGGCATGAAAGAACAAACAGTCTATGGAGAACCATGATTGCTTACTTCTTGAAGGTACATATCAGAGAGAAAAATGTAATATTTTGTGATTCCATCAGCTTCAATTACTCAAAAGCGTTTCATAAATGCAAAAGGAAACTGTGGAGGGCCACGATCACTCACTCCTTGAAGGTACATGTTAGATTTTTAAAAAATGCATTTGTTTGAAATCCCTTCAGCTCTAATTGTTCAAAGGCATCACATAAAAGACAAAAGAAGCCTTGGAAAGCCGTGATCGTTCATTTTTTAAAAGTTCTCGTCGGATATAAAATATATAATGTTTCGTAATTCCTTTAGTTTTCATGATTGGGAAGTATCTCATCAAAGAGAAAGGAAACTGTGGAGGGCCATGATAGCTCACTTTTTGAAGGTCCATCTCTGATAAAAAATATGGAATACTTCGTAATTCCTTTAGCTCTGATTATTCAAAAGCATTTCATGAATGAGAAAGGAAACTGTGGAGGACTATGATCGTTCACTTCTTGAAAGTATGTGTCGGGCAAAAATGTACTGTTTTGTAATTCCTTTAGCTTTAAATATTCGAAAGCAGGTCATAAAAGAAAAAGTGAACTGAGGAGGCCTATGATCATTCACTTCTTGAAGGTAAGTATCAGATAAAAGAATGTATCATTTCTTAATTCTTTTAGCTTTAATTTTCCAAAAGTCTCGCATGAAAGAGAAAAGAAACCATGGAGGACCATGATTGCCCAGTATTTGAAGGTACGTGTTGGATAACAAAGATCTGATACTTCATAATTCCTTCAGCGTTAAATATTTGAAGGTATCTCATAAAAAAGAAAAGAAACTATGAAAGGCCATGATAGCTCATTTCTTGAAAGTACGTGTCAGATAATAAAGATATAATACTTCGTAATCCATTTACGTTTGATTATTCAAAAGTATTTCACAAGGGAACTGTGGAGGACCATGATCCTTTACTTTTTGAGGTTATGTGTCCGATGAAATGGTACATTGCTTCGTAATTCCTTTAGTTTTCATTATTTAAAGTCATCTGATAAAAGTAGAAAGCAGCTGTGGACGGCAAGGATCGCTCACTTCTTGAAGGTATGTCAGATAAAAAGATAGAATACTTTGTAATTCCTTTAGCTCAAATTGTTGGAAGGCATCTCATAAAAAAGAAAAGAAGGCACATGTCAGATGAAAAAGATGTATATCTTCGTGATTTCTTCAGCTTCAAATATTCAAAAGTATCTCATGAAAAAGAAAGGAAACTGTGGAGAGCCATGATTGTTCACTTCTTAAAGTTACCTGACACACACAAAAAAAGAAGTAATATTTCGTAATTCCTTTAGTTTAAATTATTCAAAGGCATCTCATAAAAAAAATGAATCTGTGGAGGGCCATGATTATTCACTTCTTGGGGGTACGTGTCAGATGAAAAACATATGATACTTCATGATTCCTTTAGCTTTATTTATTCAAAGGCATCTCATAGAAGAGAAAAGAAACTGTGGAGGGCCATGATTGCTCGACTCTTAGAGGTGCGTGTCGGATAAAAAGATGTATGGTTTCGTAATTCCTTTAGTTTTAATTATTCAAAGGCATCACATGAAAGAGAAATGGATCCTTGGAGGGCTGTGATCGTTAACTTCTTGAAGTTACCAGTCAGACAAAAAAAAGATGTAATACTTAGTAATTCTTTTAGCTTTAGTTATTGAAAGGCATCTCATAAAAGAGAAAAGAAGGTACTTGTCAGATAAAAAAGATTTATTACTTCGTACAAAGGAAACTGTGGAGGAGCACATTTTCTGAATTTATGTGTTAGATAAAAAAAATGTAATGCTTTGTAATTATTTTAGCTTTAGCCATCTCCTAAACGAGAAAGGAAACTGAGGAGGGCTATGATCATTCACTTCTTGAAGGTACATGTCAGATAAAAAACATGTATTGCTTCGTATTTCTTTCAGCTTTAATTTTCCGAAGGCATCTCATAAAAAAAAAGAAAGGAAATTGTGGAGGACCATGATAGCAGATTTGTTGAGGAGATATGACACGCTGAGGAAAGAAAGATCATCTGGGAAATGAGTGAAATTTTGTTCGTGAATTGAGTTTATGATGATAATCGATTTTGATTACAAAAACACATCGCTATTTTTGATGCTGTCGTTTCTGTCATGGATGAGGTGTGAAATAAATTTCTTTTCCTCAAAAGTCATGGAAGAGGGAATATGAAAGAATGATGCTGGGCCTCACATGGAGAGACCACAAGACAGCACAGTACATCCGGGAAAAGACAGGAGTCGGGGACATCATAGAATCCATTAAAAATCTCAAATGGCGGTGGGCTGGCCATGTTGCAGGAATGGCAGACAACCGATGGACATCACGACTCACGACATGGATCCCCCAAGATCACATGCACAACCGAGGCTGGCAGAATATTCGATGGAAAGACGAGCTAAACAAGTTCAGGAAATACTGGCTCCACGACGCCCATGATAGAGAGGTGTGGCAAATCCTGGGGAAGGTCTATGTCCAAGGACGGACGTTAAAGGACTGATGATGATGATGATGATGATTTATTGAAAAATGTTTCAAGAATTATCATGATCATCAGCTATGTCAGGTCCACTGCTGAAACAAAGCCTTTCCTGTTACTCCAATGACAATTGTATTGTATCGTTGGTTCAGGGTGGGGTAGTGAAGTTAAGGTCGCTTGTTGCCAATATTTTCTATATGTGACAAAAACCCGTTGCATAATCTATGTAAATGAAAGCGACAGCAGGAAAGAAGCTGTGGACACCCATGATCACCCACGCCCTGAAAGGAAGCGACGCACAGAGTGAGAGGTGGGAAATCTGTTTTAACATAGAACCGAGAAATGATCCTGATAACATTTTAGCTGGGAAATGATCATCAGAGATTCAGAAAAATACGAATTCAGTTTTATTTTTTCCATTTTGAATATTTTAGAATTTTATAGTATTTTACAAGGAGCAAAAGATACAAACACGATCGATTTCACAGAAAATGAATTACCTGGAAAAACGTATGAAATCTGTTTGTATCGCCAGAGAACTTTTCAATGAGATTCAGCTTCTTTGTAAATTGTATAAAATATATCTGAGAGTTTTTCAAGCGTTAGGACCTGTATTCTACATAATTTCGTTTGTGATTTGGATTCGTAAAGGAACTGAATTTCACAAAAACGAGTTACTTCACTTGAAAGAAAAAAGATATGAAATCTGTGTATATGAAAGCGACAAGAAGAAAGAATCTGTGGAGGACATGATCGTCGACGTCCTGAAGGGACATAACACATCGAGAAGGAGCAAGCTATCGTTATGTAACTCTGCATAAATTGTGTTTTTGTTTTTTAGAGCTGAATTCTGAAAGGAAATCAATTTTTATTCCAAAAAAACAACACCGTTTCGATATTGTCGTTTCGGTCATAAACCAATTGTTAAAGATATTCTCCCCAAAAGTCCTCGCAGAAGACACAAATGATAGGAAATGCAATAGATATTTCTATTTTATACAACGCACACACACATGCCTACACACACGCACGCGCGCACACGCACACACACACATATATATATATATATATATATATATATATATATATATATATATATATATATATATTTATATATATATATATATATATATATATATATATATATATATATATATATATATGCAATGCTCTTCTATAGGAATAGAGCATTCTGGTGGATGGGGAATTTCTGCGTAAATACATATATCGGTAAAATTCAGCCTTACTGACCGTCCAGTTCCGTAGCCCAGTGGTAGGATATCAGCCTCCGGGTCTGAAGCGAAGGTTTCAATCCTGCCTTGCGATACTGGATGGGATAATGTAAAGTCTATAGCCACACTGAAGAGATGTAATACATCGAAACAGCTGTCTGTGGAAGACACAATATATATATATATATATATATATATATATATATATATATATATATATATATATATATATATATATATATATATATATATGTATATATATAAATGAAAGAAAGGATTCCCTTCACCAAAACGTTCATGTTTCTGTCTTGTTTGGGCTTCTTCAGGCGAATGATTCGATTCATTTAGATCTCTGATTAGGACGTTATCCGTGGGGGGGGTCTATTTATCTGGGTTGAGAACCTTCCTCTTATTTCAATATTTTTTATCTTTTATTTTCCTTGTTTAGTTTACATAAACGTGTTTCTGCAGCGAATCTTTTACTTCATCATATTCTAAGCTTAACTTATTGTTAATCGTATCGAACCCTTTATGAAATAAACCCATCACACATCGGATATATTGCTTTACTGATGTGTACTTTGATATTTATATCACGCGTACAAGCTACACCTAATAGAGCTAGAGGGCTGAAAATTCAAACTCGTTATGTCTAAATAAAAACGTGTTTTCTAATCCTTCTTTTGAACAGTAGACTTATGCTAAATTGATCTATCATTTTGTGCCCGGTAGCGTTCACGCTTGTTTTTTGAAAACTTAGACTTGATGATTGATGGTTGATGATCAGTGGCCAACAAAAGGCGAGAGAAGTAACATATCTATTAATCATCCGTCTTCAAATTTTTAATTTATCACCCTCAACACAACATGCTGCCAAAGGTAATTAGTTATGTGACGGTTTCTTTTGACTGACCAACCAAACCTGTTTTGTTATTTGTTATTTTAGATATTAGTTATCCCCAATGAGAAAAGAAAATCCCGGATCTATTTGAATTTCTATGAAGTGATTTTTTTTTAGAAAAGAAACTACATTCAGTTTTTAAAGTCTTTGTTTTTCTTGAAATCAAAATAGATTCTGTTGACAAATTTCAAGAAGCATTAGTTTATTCGTGTTCTTGCTTCTCTATAAATGTCATTGCAACCCACAAAACACACAATGTGCGTTTTGAGTACGAACATAATTCAGGAAAAATTATAAATTCTTGCTAATAATAATGTTCTTGCCATCACAGTCAATAATTTGACAACTTAACCAATCAAAATTAGATTAACGAGCAATTAATTGTTAATATTTTCATATTTATTCCCAAAGAAACATTCTTTCTTTCTCTGGCTGTTTGAGACTTCTCCTAATTGACAGTGGAACTCTTCGGTGGGGAGAACAGGAAAAATGTTTTCAAAATTCCATCAAAGAATAAATAAGCTCAGAATAAATTCTATTTATTACACCACAGGCGTTTTCCACAAGAAAAACATCTAAAATAGAGTAAATATCAGCTGGAAACATCTAAGTTCTTGAGGGTGCAAAGGATATATCTATTGCAAAACTTCTAAAATAGGGTAAAAAAGCATTTAGAAACATCTAGATTCTGAAGAATGTAAATGTCATATCCACTGGAAAATATCTAGAATAGAGTAAAAAGAACGTGTGGAAACATCTAAATTTCCCAGAATGTAGACATTGTATCTAATGGAAAACATCCAAAATAGAGTAAAAGAAAAACGTCTAGAAACATCTAAAATGTAAATGTTATATCTACGATTAAAGATCTAAAATACAGTGAAAAGGGGTCGAAAGAGCTTTTTCTTTCCAAAAATAAAAAGTATAGGTTGGGGGAGTCTAGTGAAGTACTGGTGCCAATTTCCAAATCCGTGGACAAAACAGTATGACCAGGAGTGCTGGTACACACAAACAAACACACAATCAAATACATGTACATATGAAGGAAAAAAAGAAGACTTGGCCATCCTTGATGGCTACGGTTGTTCAATTATATAATATGCATATTTGTACATTAACTAATATTTGAGCTTTATGTAAGAAACCGTCGACCAATACTGTCACCAAAACTGTCAACAGAGGTTTTTCCAATTGTGTAGTTATTCTGGCTGACTGGCTACGTATCTATGTATCACACACCAATGGGGCGAGAGGGTAGAAAATTCAACCTTACTATGTCTAGAAAAACGTCTTTCTTATTTTCTTTGAATTCACTCCTGAGTAGGTTTTTAGTGTATGATTCAATTTGCAATGTAGGTTTATGTTAATTTGATCCCTCAGTTTGTGTCCAGCAGCGCTCACTCTAGTTTGTTTTTGTTTTTTGTTTTTTCAATTCAAATCTTTTCTTATCGATCACTGTCCATTAAAAATCAAGGGAAGTAACTCATGCATTGATCAACCTAGGTTCAAATTTCTAAATTGGTCACCGCCATCACGATATACTATCGAAACACATTATTCACGTGACTTTTTCTATATTAGTGCCTATTCAAAGCTGCTCATTCATTTGACCGTGCCTCTTTCAAGCTAAAACCACTAATTGACCTGATGTTTTGGTAGGGAGACTCACTAAGCACCAACTTATGAAATGTGCGGTTGACCTCTAAGAAAAAAGTCACTGGAAGTTATTTCCCGTTAACGGAAACCATTTATACCATTATGCCGAGTTTGCATGTTCTCCGGTTTTTTTAACAGAATTTTGCACGATGGATGCTGAAATAATTCTCTGGCGAAGGTTATGGCAATGCAGATGTCATTTCTAGTCATCTCTAATCAATTTTCAATGTTACTGGCAACAATTTTGCCATATTCTGGTTGCGTAGGCGCAAAGGTTTTACGCAATGCGAAGTTTACATCTGAGATGATTCATGGTCACCTGAGGTCATTTCTAACATGTTAGAGCAATTTATAGCATAATGTTGAGTTTGCTTTGAATTAAAAAAAAGAAATGTTTGAACGGGTAAGTTCGAATTCAATTGGATAGATGGCCTTGACCTCAGCGCGCCCATTCGTGTACTCACTTTTGGTGTTAGTAGTTCGTACGTTATTGGAGATTATCGGATTTAAATGTTGTTCATGTTTTACAGTTGCATTTGGATTAGGATTCGGGGGAGAGGAAGGGGAGAAGATATTGTTCAACAGAGACCAAGTTTCAGGTCAGGGTTGGGGTCCTTTAAAAAGAATCGAATAGAGAGAAAGATGAATGTACACCTGCAGATTCCCTACGATGAACGGAAAGTGGGAGTTTAGCATCAGAATTACATTGTAAATAGAACACATAATCACGCCCTAGAATTTTTCTTAAAATCTCACTACTGACAGATCTAATAAAAGCTAAAAGAAAAGTTTTAATTTTTATCTAGGGGAGTTTGCCCTCGGTCTACAGATGCCATTTTTCGTGATCTAACCCCTGGATTATTATGACTTCCAGTTATTTTTTCAGTGGAAATAAATGAATATTTGAAAAGAAACTTAGAATTTAGTGCAGAAAAAGCAGTTTTGATCCCGAATTGATCAGTTGGGACCTGAAAAGTCAGCCCCACATGTTAATGTTAATCCTTAATGCATGTTAATCCTGGGGCCAAGTTACCTTTGTATACGAATCTGCAGCCCACGGAGAGCAGTGGTCTTCCCAAGATTTGAAAATGCCAAAATGGACTTTACCCTAAATTGACCAATGGTCAGCACCACCTATCCTATGTTAATCGTCGGGTCAAATTACCTTTGTTCTATAATCTCAGGTTAGGAAGCTATAAAACATGTAGTTAGTTTGAAACAAAGTTACAAAGTTGCAAAGAAACAAACATTCGTCGTCTTTATAATATATATATATATATATATATATATATATATATATATATATATATATATATATATATATATATATGTGAAGAAGAACTGGAGGGGGAATAATAAGTATTTAAAAAGTTCTTCTTCGACCGTCGACTTGTAGTCTCAATCATTAGCCGACGACTTATGGATTCGTTCGATTAAGCTCACAATTAAATTTTTACCAGATTCTGGCGGCTTCCGTTGGCGCCGCCTAGCGGACGGAAAAAGAACAATCGGCACCAATTATAAGTCGAATAATGCAGCGTCGATCCACTTCCGGTGAGATGTGGAAGGAGAAGAACTGGTCAGAATCAAAGTGGCAATCAAGACGGTTTGCACGATAAAAAGAATACACTATATATATATATATATATATATATACATATATATATATATATATATATATATGTGTGTGTGTGTGTGTGTGTGTGTCTGTCTGTATCTATGTCTCTGTGTGTGTGTCTGTGTCTATGTCTCTGTGTGTCTGTGTGTCTGTGTTATCGACTGAATTTCTTTAGGTGAGTAAGAGAAAGAAGAGAAAGGAAATCAGTGAAGTAAAATAAAACAACAACTGAAGCCTCCACAGGTTGGTGGTGGGGAACATGATGAGGATCATGATGTATAGTGATAGAAAGAAAGCCGGACAAACTACAAACAAAAAAATCGTATTTCAATATCGATTAAATGTGCTGCTGGCATTTATTGCTTTTGTTCTTGTGTTGTTATAGTCGTTGCTGTCTGTGATCAAGAATTTTGACATTTCAAAATAACGCCATATTCGAAGTCTTCAGAGATTTCTCCAATCGAACCCATATGGCGTCCAAAGTCACAGAAGATCTTAGAAAACGTCTATCAAAACTGTCAACATAGGTTTTTTCAGTTTCCAAATTGGTTTGGCTGGCCATGTATGTACGTATCACGCATACAGGTCACAAAAATAAAGTTAGAGGGTTGAAAGTTTTTATATCATTCCTTACTATGTCTGGGAAAACATTAATTCTGTTTTGTTTTTTTTTAAGTTCCCCGCCAGAATAGGCTTTTAGTGAGGGGTACAATTTGCAATATAAGTTTATGCTAAATTGGACCCTTGGTGTATACTGAGCAGTGTTCATGCATTTTTTTTAGATTCAGACTTTTGTTTGATTACTACCCAACAGAAGGCAAGAGAAGTAATCAATTCATTGATCCCCCATTTTCCAATTTTAATTGATCACCCCAACACGACAAGCTGCCAAATGACGCTTGCTCCTCGACGGTTTCAATTGATTGAATAACTTGACTTATTTCTTTAACTTTTGAAAAACAAAATACTGTCTGTGGTCAATGATATTCTTCGAGAAACTTCTGCTTGATTCCATCCTCAGGGCTTCTGACTGAAGTTCTGATTGATGTAGGTTGATTTTGTGATGGGTGTCGCAGAGCCAGTATTTCCTGAATTCGTCTACTTCATCTCTCCATCTTGTGTCGGCCTCGGTTTCTCATGTGATCTCAGAGAATCTTAAACTTTATATTGAGGTGAAAGGATGACGATCAACAGCCAATTTAGACTTCCAATGAGATCATCAAACTGCTATGATTTGGTTTATGTCGTAGAGCAAAAGTCTTCCCAGGAACCCCAGGGTTCCACACGACCTTTCCAGGGGTTTCGTGAAACAAATTGACGCAACATACTTATGAATGCTCAGTTCTTAATTTTCCATTGGAGTCTGTATTTTCTATTTGTCTTTATTCACACGCGCGCGCACGGAAAGAAGGAAAATGAGAGAAAGAAAAAAGGGTAAGTTGTTTTTTTATGGGGTTCCTTAGGAAAGTTAGTTATTGACTGTGGTTACCCCGAGTATTAAAAGTTTAATGACAACTGTTGTAGAGTACGTATCATCGTTCTTTGCTTCTACCCTCATCGGGTGGATACAGAGACAATCCAGGCAGTGGCCAGGCTCAACTGTCGAACCGTGTTACATGGAAAGGGTTTAAATTAACTACATTCCTTTGTTCCTCTTGTCCTCTTGTTTGCTAGCAATGTACATCCATACTTTTTTAATAGATCAATGACTCACCACACGTTCCATGCAACTAGCTTATTCTCAAAAACTTCTACGTGTAATAAACTCTCTGGTGAATGTTTTCCAAACTAGTACAATCTCGATCTTTTTGCATCCGGTGGGAACAAGTGCCCCAAGATGAGGTACTAACATTGAGTAAGGCCCTAATTTAATGTCAGTCATTTGATCTTCCTTATTGCTTTTTAGTCTTTTTTATTCATTTTAAAATGTTATGTTTTAGTCTTTCCAACATTTACAAAGTTATCATCAACAAATCATTTTGAGATGTATTTAGTAAGTCTTAATTCTGGGACATGAATAACTCCCTTTTTACGAACCCTTTGAAGTGAAAAGGGCTTTGCGTAGACTGGCCAACAGTAAACAAAAACTTTAGTCTCAGCCATTTTGAGTTTGTAACTCCTTTGGTTTTCCTTTATGGCAGTCTTGTTCGAGCTCAGGCTAAACGAATATCTATTTTGGCCACTTGCTTTTGAATTCATATTTCACTGAATACTATCCCAACATGGCGATGTGCAACACTGGGATATGTAATAATCCACTCGGGACGCTGACTATTGAACTCGTTTTTCATGGCCTGCTCCCTTATTCTGACCTTGAGTCACCGTAAGCACATATTTACTTTGGCCTCTTACTAGTAGTAATTTATTAACCCCACGGGATGATTTGTGACAAAGGGTCAAGTTTAAAGTGGGGACCACCACGCATACGCATGGATGGTTCTAGAAATTATCCAGTTCCCTCGGCACTCCTCTTTTGGGGACACCACAGACATATGGCAAATGAAAATGGCCCTATCTTTTGAATTGCGATGGGGAGGTGGAACCGAATCATGTACCTTTGGAGGTGACAAGGAAACCCTACGCTGGTAAGTACGTTATTCGCTGAGAGCTCCTCATCTGTTGCCTCGTGCCTGACTAAAAAAAGACATTGAGTTAATGAAAACGACAGCAAGTCCAAAAAATATTTTCCAAGTTTGTTATAATTTGATTAGATACCTGATTAGGTTGGGCAGCCCGAAATAGAAAAAATTTAATCAAATTGTTCTGTGTAATTACGGAGGAAAAATCGAATAAAAAATGTCCTATTCTTGATGCAACACAAGAGTTAGCAAAAGTTTTCTTCACTTTTTTGATGACGTGATGATTTCGCAAGAAATGAAATGGAATTGAACTCACTTCCGAGTGTCTGTGAGCGAAAGACTTGGTCAGATTCCGGGAATGGTTACTTCAGGCAACTCCCACGAGTGGATATTTTTTTCAGAAACCTCAATGTTTTAGATTTCCAACCCTAGGTGTACCACAAGCAAAGCAACGTTGTTGTTTTTTTTCCACAAGTAAATATCAAATATCCAATCAAACTTGAGCCCTTTTCCAACATGTCCAATCACGCTATCCGTAGAAAAAATCACTTTGATGTACATAACTTTTATATCGTGAATGATTTCAATTACGACATCTCTTCGATTGCGAACAGGAAATTTTTGGATAATTTGATCAGCAACAGTAAAAATTGAAGAATTAATATTTCTGGATCCCCTGCCGCTCCAAATTTCCAGCACTGACAACAAGGGGTCGAAATGATATATTTTTCTTTTTTCAAGTCAGAAATCTTCCACATGATTTCCCCACAGATTACTACTGTCTTTCCAAGAAACGTAACGTTTGATGTGAGCTGAGCCTCGCTCTAATTTTTTTCCTGACCCAAAAGAACTTTCAATCACAAAACAAAATTTACGTTGAGATGCTAAAATGATATCACATATAATTTAGGAATCTCATAAAATTCAGAGTTTTAAATCAAGGCTAACAAATTCGAATTGATTGGAAATAATTTCAACGACAAGTGAATCGTTTTTTTAATCAAGTTCTAAATTTCTGATTGAATATGACATGCTGTGATGATTAAACAGCCGTAGCCATCAAAGACAGCGAAAGGTTCATCTTTTTCGTATATTAATGTGTTTTTGCATTCGTTCGTATGTTCCAGTTCTCCTGGCTATACCGTTTTGTCTTTAGACTTGAAAATTGTTATCAGTACTCTTCAAGACCCTTTCTAACATATTTGTTCTCTTTTGGGAGGGGGTGTTTTTTTAAACTTCTTTGGGCCTTATTCGGACGGATTTATTGATAACATCTAGATTCTCCAGAATCTAGATTCTTGGTTTCTTAGTTTTGCAGTCTATTTTAGATGTTTTCCAGTGGAGAACATCAGTGAATTTATTCCGACCTTATTTATCCTTCGATGGGATTTTTTTTACTTGATTTCAAATTTTGACGCTACGGTCGTTGAATTAATGACTGTGATGGCCAGTACCATTTTAAATTTACGTTATCCTCTAAAAGTATAAGAGATTAAAGTATTTAAGCTTGGCAATCTAGTGAGACCCTTGGGTCTGATATCTACTACCAATGGTCTTGATCATTTTTTAAAATTACTAAACTGGGGTGAGTTTATTTTTTATCCTAACAAGAACAAAAACAAGAAGAACAAACCTCGCAGGAATTAAAGGTATAAACCAATATGTAAAAATCACATTCCTCTACCGTGTTTTGAGCTATCGGCCAACCGATTACCAGGAGGCAGTCATACTGATTGAGCTAAATTTATAATTCATTCTAATGAATAGATACATTTACATTTTAAAAATTGTTAATTAAAACAACAGTTGGATCGGGAAGACAAAAACTTAAGAGAAACTAGGTGATACATCTCAAAATTTCGGGGTGCCACGCATCTTTTCCAGGGAAAATATTTACAGCAGTTCAGAGAAGATTTTGCTGTTTACATGTTTCAGGTCGAGGAAAGAAATGAGGATATTTTGTGTTGTTTGGTTGTTAAGTAGGAGCAGGAGGGGAGGTGTTTGTATTTGTGTAAGTGAGAGTAAAATTTGGTTTGGAATAAGACCGTAGAATGGATCAACCGAAGTGTCTTGCTAACATCACAAACGAAAAAAGAAGTTAAATCGCCTTTAAAAACACTTTGAAATTGAATGAACGGGATCGAATATTGATGAGCCTTCTAGAACCTATGGGCAACTAATTGTTTGTATGCGTGTGTACTTTCCTGATGGCTGCTGTAATTACATCTTCCTCACCAATGTGAGCGGTTGGTATTTGGAGCCCTAGAAATCCATGGCACACCGACACTTGCCACTTCGTATTTTGGTGCCCCATAATTTTCCTACCAACTCTCCCTTTGGCCTTGAGGCACATTAAACTATGCTTGATATCTTAATAATCTCTCTCTCTCTCTCTCTCTCTCTCTCTCTCTCTCTCTCTCTCTCTCTCTCTCTCTCTCTCTCTCTCTCTCTCTCTCTGTCTTGTTCATGCACGCATGGCATTAATCTGAAAGAATGTTTTTGCTCTCGCCATGTGATCTCCAGGCCTTGAGTTGAGATATATTCTTGTGGGCTCTGATAAATGACCATTCGTAGACGCCAATGTGTCGCCCAGGGGTTCATTTCCAATCACTGACATGTTTGCGTTCAGAAACCTGGTTTGAAGGATTATCAATCTTTCAACGAGGCTATTTCCTTTTGTTTAATTCCTTCGCTTCATATTGAAATTCTTCGCATCGGAAGGTCGGCCATAAGTCGTGTAGACAACAGGTTGATCGAATTGGAAATTTGCAAAATTGTCCGACCGGTCGGTGTTCATTGCCACTTTCTAAACTATAAAAGCATTTAGAGAGCGTATACCTCTTCTAACAAGTGAATGAAAATCAGCTCATATATAGCTATGATGTGCAGTATGTAACAAAGAATTCTCGGATGCCCCCCCAAAATTTAATCAATTCTTCCTCGGCCTATGAGCCATCCTCTCACAAAACATAATTGAAACCAATTTGGAACTTCTTGATGTAATGTGTGGACAAACGTGAAGCATTATATAAATGTATGTATTAAGTTGACAATAAGGAAAATGACTGTATTCAAATCAAATTTATTCTACTGACATGTTTCACCTTCTGGCATTATCAAAGTAGCGATTTTAAATGAAACCATATTGAAATGTTCGTTTATTTCAAGTGGTTTATTGCGCTTTTAGAATACTTGGCATTTGCCGATCATGCGTTATGATATCGTGAGACGCTGACACTTGAAATAAATATTGCCTCTTTGAAATTGCCACCTTGATAAAGCTGCGAGGCGAAACATGTCAGTGGAATAAATTTGATTTGAATACAGCTATTTTTCCTTACTGTCAACTTGATACATATTGTCAGATAAATCGTATCCACCTACTAATAACAAACGTATAAAAAAATGGAGGGTAAACAACCCGAAGAAATAAGATTAATGGACAGTTCAGTGGTTTCTGGCAGTTCTCGAGTTTTCCCATTATCGCCCAGGGCTCTAAGACTCTTGACAAACAGACAGGCTTTTGGCCGAGTGAGCAAATGGCCAAAACAAAAAATTCATCATCATCACCATTATCATCATCAGTCTTTAAACGTCCGTCGTTGGACATAGACCTTCCCCAGGATTTGCCATAATTCTCTATAATGGGCGTCGTGGAGCCAGTATTTCCTGAATTCGTTTAGTTCATCTCACCATCTTGTGTTTTGTCGGCCTTGGTTTCTCATGTGATCTCAGGGAATCCATTTTTGAGTCGTAATGTTCATTGGTTGTCTTTCATTCTTGCAACATGGCCTGCCCATTGCTATTTGAGATTTTTTAATAGTTTTTATGATGTCAAGAACACCCGTTTTCTTCCTTATATACTGTACTGTCTTGTGATCTCTCCATGTAAGGTTGAGCATGATTCTCTCATGTGCACGTTGCATGCCTCTCAGTTTGTAGGTCTGCTCTCCAAAAAGTCATTTTGTAAGTTATGGTTGACTCGTTTGAAGGCGAGGTATCACTTAAGCTGAATAATCTTTGTCTTATTTTGAGATCATAGAATTATATGTCTGTCCAGTGAAGCGTTCGTTTAGTACTTTTTGTAATTTGGATTTGAAGCCGTCAAACAAAACTGTCAATGTGGGTCTCTTCAGTTTTCAAGTTGGTCTGGCTGACTCCGTATGAATGAAAGGACCACAGCAGTGGAGCTAGAGACCAGAAAATTTCAATATTCGTTCCTTATCGTATCTAGGAATGCGTTTTGTTTGGGGAAGCGGAGAGGGAGTATTTTGAACACCCCTTGAAAATTTGCATATATGTGGTCAATTTGCAATGTAGGTTTATGCTGAATTGGTCCATAAGTATATATCTGGTAGTATTTAGCTTTTTTTTTCTGAAAATTCAGTTTTTGTTAAGTGATCACCGTACAACAAAAGGTGATAGAAGTAATTTATCCATCAATCCCCCTTTTTCCGATTTTCAATTGATTGGCCCCACCAAAGAATGCAGCCCACTGACTTTGGTTGGTTATTTGGTGACTAATTTTTAATATACTTTGCATTTTTGTAAGATAGGATGAGATTAAATATGCAGCAGGTGATACATTTTTTGCGCATATTTGTGCTCGTATCTCGTTTTCTATTTGAGAATTTCGTTATTTGTCTTTCTCAAAAGCTTTTATTTTGTCGGTTTATATATTAGTGGTGTAATAGTCATATTCATTTTCAAAGCTGTTCACTGTTTTAGCTTCTATTATTCGTGGATCTTGAACCATTAATTTGTTCCAATTGTTAACAACTCATTGTGAGAAGAAGCTCCTTCTTTAATTTTTTTTTTCTGAAATGTCCTTTACGTTTATATTTTCCTTTTGTCCATTTAAAAGAGTGGGATGTTATCAATGCCTTTTATTATTTTAAATCTTTGTATTGTATCTGCCCTTGTTCTACTTTCTTCTAGTGTTGATAGTTTTAATTTTTCAAGTCTTTTTTCGTGGGGGAGACTTTTTAGTTCTGGAACTGTTTTTTTTTTTTTTTGCTCTTCCCTGGATGTTTTCCAATTCTTTCATATCTTTTTGCAGTGAGGGGCTATGGATACCGTAGATATGCTGATTGGTGTTTTACGTATGTTGTATAGAATATTTCAAATGTTTTTTATTAAGGAAATCGAATCGGTTTCTTATTATTCCAATTGTTCTTGCAGCTTTTTTAGTAATTTTGATTTATGGTTATGGATTTAGAGTTTTGATGTTATGATCATACCGAGGTCTTTTTCTTACCCTGTAGTTTCTAGATTTTATTCATTCGTGTAATAGATTGCTTTGTTGTTGTGAAATACGTGCATTATTCTTTATGCTAATTTAAAGTTACTTTGTAACGTTCAACCCTTTGGGTTTGAGGTATTGCCTAATCTGATGAATCGTCTTTCTTTTAAGATCAATGAATTCCTTCCAGCTACGCCTACATTGTAGATAAACGAAGATTATCATATTCATCAGCATATTTCCTCATTTAGACACGTTGTGCCTTCAGAGTGTTTTTGCTGATGGCGTTGACGTATCAATAATATGAAAAGCAAGTATAGAGTAAAATCGCATCGGAGAACTGATTCTTTTTGTGAAAACTTCATATTCTCTCCGGAAGAAGACTTGAGTGCATGCATTTCTCGTTTGTTTGTTTGCTTTTACAAATTGTTTACACTAAAAGAAAACAATAAGAGAAAAGCTGTCATTATCGTTTTAATTCAAAGTATTGAAAATACTCACTGTAACCAGGTAATTGCATCAGAAAACGATCCTACGTCAAGGTGAGGTATATTCTATTGGCTGATTATCGGTACCAAAGCAGGTAACATCAGACCAGTGTTTGAGAATGAAAATTGTCCTCTTTCGTGAAGTGGATTCCTATTTATTTATTTATGCATTTATCATTATTGTCTTTGTTTTTCACGTAAAACATACTAATTTTACTGAACGATTAGATGAAGTAATATATTTTTGGAATAAGTAGCAGAGCCATGTTGAAAATAACAACAGTATACAGAGTCATCAAAATAATTTAAATAAGTTTAATAATTATGGAAAGAGCATGATTTCACAAAGACATTTTTGAAATCTGTTTGGTGAGATTTTCTTTCAGATCTATGAATTGTATTGAATTGTAGATTTTGTTAGTATTTATGTATAACGAATATGTTTTGAAGTTGATGTGTAAATACTGAATATAGTTGGAGATGTATAATAACATAAATAATAACATGAATTACTCGATGACACATCTATAGACACTACAGGCACTAGGCAATGTCTTGACTCTAAGGAGGAACTTGAGGGGTGGGTGAGTCTACGCATATCCGGAGTTACTTAAAGACAATTGCGTGTGCCACATGACCCATTGAGGACGGGAAACTTTAGTATATTGGAATTGAACACAGGGTTTGCAATCTTTCCGGGAAATTGAAGGTTTTACGTATTCTCGTGAGTTTATAATATATTCGAAGGGTGCTCATAGAATTCCTTTCTTGGATTTGCAATATAACCAAGGAAGAGAGGATAGTATCCGGTGAGGACTTTCCCCCCTGGTACTGCACTTGTAAAGGATTATCATATAATCTTCGTTGCTGTGGGGCCAATGTTCAGGATTTCACATCGGAAATTAATCATGTATGCCCCTGGTGAAGGGTTAACCGACCAAAAAGTAATTGACTTTTCTGTATTTATCGATAACGTGGATGATATTGAGAAGTATCAAAAGTATTCTCGTTTTGCAATCACTTCAAAACTTCTGTGTGATTTTGATGCTTATTTTAGACTACACATAAGGGATACTTTGATGATGATGCTTTTCCGAAGGTTTCCAGAAAGTTTCCAGAAGGTTTCCAGGTTTCCAAGGGTTGTTTCTGGAAAGAAAAAACTGACACCAAAACTGTAAACATAGGTTTCTTTCAGTTTGTTTTTTTTTTAATTGGTCTGGCTGGTCGGCTTGCTATGCATGTATCACGCATACAATCCACACTAGAGCTAAAGGGATGAAAATCTAAACACTCCTTCGTTATCATATCAAGGGAAAACTTTTTTGTTTTTTGTTTTGAAATTCCCCATAAGCAGGTTTTTAGAGTTCATTTTGCGATGTAAGTTTATGCAAAATTGATCCTTAGTTTGTGCCCACCTGTTTCTCGAAAACTAATGAATTTGTGAGTGTTCACTGCCCAACAAAGGCATTTTCATTCCCTTCTGTTCTCCCTGAGCAAGGCTTTTCGGGCACTTTTATCATCAAAGGGTAGCAATAAATATATGTTAAAATAGTGTGTTGATGCTAAAATTGTAAAAGGTACAAATCCTAAAAGATGACATCTTCAAAATGAAAACTAAAAATACAATGAGAGTTTAAATAACTTAAAGAGTAAGAAAGACTCAAAATGAAGAGCAATAAGAGAATTTGTAAGAGTTAAGGCATTTATTCACTCTGGGTTCAAAAAGATTGAGACTGTACTCATCGGAGAAACATTCATAGCGAGGTTTATTCCACGTAGATGTTCTAGGAATCTGTGACGAGTCTTTGATATTTCCAAAAAGTATGGCTGAGCCTTTATTGCAGATCGGGTTTAACTAAAAGTTCCCTGACAGGAGGAAGTCGGGCTGAAGATTTTCCATGGAAGTAACGGTAGAAAAGTGCCAAACTTGCAGCATCGCGACGGGGGAAATCTCATCGCCAATTCATCCATGAATTCACTTCTATGCTCTATCGAGTTTGGAAAAGATGAGAGGAGCCTATCCAGATGTGCGCACAGGACTCCATTTTGGAACAGATTCATCTTTTATAATGGTATGAGAATGCTTTAAGTGTTATGAACCTTCTCGATCGGTAAAGATATCCTATCGTTCGAGCTATGACGGTTCTCCTCTGCTTGAGTTTTAAACTATTATAACCGATATCTGATGGTTGTCCACTATTGCGTTTTATTTCAATCGGTATTTAACAAACTTTAAAACGCTTAAATCAGTTTGGAATAGTTCGGCCAAATATCATTGAATTCTCTTCCGTTTCCTTTTCTATAATGTGATCAGAATCTCAATACTTGTATCCTTTCGTAGCAGTTTTGAAGTCTTTAAGACAAATATTTTATGTAGTTTCGTGGAGCCATAATATATGGTGGTTCCACATGAAATGGCCGTTTATGAATGGAAATTGCTCGGGGAAACCCTCAATTAGTTTCGGAAATCTGTAATTCTTTTAGCAAAAGCTCGAACGGTTGTCCTTGTATCAACTCGCATGATGTCCCTTAAATTCTCATCATCAACAACTGATTGGGGGCGACCTTGGGGGTCACTATCCATGCCCATATTTCCGAAACAAAATTTGCTGAAGCAAATTTGCGATGTTCTTTCTGAACGGAAACAATGGTCTGATTTCCTTTGAGGATAGCATCTGCAAAAGTGAGGGATTATCTTATTAAAACTGATATAATGAATTATAAATTGAAACTTTAGAAGAAAGCTAGTGTTGTTACATTTTCTACTTCAGAATTTGTCGAATTCATATTCAATAGAAAAAATACAAAAGAAACGACCATCTCATGTGTGACAACCTGACAGGATTCATAGAATTAGTTTCTTGGATGTACAATATAACATGGAGGAAATTGTAGTTTCAAGTTAGGATTTTCTATCTTAGCATTTACTTATTAGAGATTATGACGATCTTGGTTACTGTAGGAACAATGGTCATGATTCATCTGGATATTAATCATGTATGCTCTAGGTTAGCTCTCTCTTGACCGAGAAAGGATTAATTGGCTTTCTGTTTTCGCTGGTTTCAGCTCGGATGATATTGGCAAGTATCAAAAGTATTTTGTTTTTTCTATCTCGAGAACCCCTGTACCTTTTTTTAAAAACTTATGTAATGCTGTACATATGGTTTGTTTCAGTGATCGTTGATCTTCTGGGAGATTTCGAGTTCACCATTACTTTGCATTTTAAACCATCAGAATCGAAAACTGATCCTCGTCCACAGCTGGATTTTATTTCAAGAGACAATGCACTTAGAAAGGTTAAACCAGTGCAAGGTAGTAGAGTGAGATATTGTTTTATTTCCTTCTATTTCCTTTAATCTGCGATCAGTTTCATTGGCTTTATTTCGCATTATGATATCCGAAACGAAAGATACAGTTGATTGATATTTTTGATATATATATATATATATATATATATATATATATATATATATATATATATATATAATGAAATATTAATTAATAATATAGTGGAGTCATAGATGGACTTTTGATGTGTATATGAAATAAGCTTTGGAGCAAAGGCATGTAAAAACGAAGATAATTTTGATGTACTCTAATATATAGATATATAGGTGTGTGTGTGTGTGTGTGTGTGTTTGCATGTATTAGTCATATAAAGTAGTCATAGATAGTCTTTAGCTGTATACATAAAATTAGTTTTGGGCTAAAGGTCTGTAAAAAATGAAAATACTTTTATACGCCCTAAAATATAATAATATCAATGATAAGAGTGACATACCTGCACGTGTGTATGGTTTGTCAAGGAATTGTCTTCTTGATACACTTTTTAGATAAAGATGGATGCCCATGTGTTCGAATACTTAGATTACAGACCAATACAGGCACCAGTAAGGAGGCTTGAACATTGACCTTGTTTTTTCGGACCTCTCTAGCCTTTCTCAGATACCAAAGACCATTAGACTTGGTCTTGAAGATTAGATATGTCAAGATATTGTGCTAGCATGGGAACAGGGAAAGTGAAGTTAAGAAAAGAGAAAGAGACTAAGAATACGCAAAGGAGAAACAGGGACAAATGAAGGAGGTGTGAAACAATCGGGGAACAGAGAGTGGAAGTGAGAGAGTTCGGGCAGAAATATAAGAGAATGAGAAAAGGGGTAATTAGCTTTGGAAAAAAGGGGTTTGAAATGAGATTCAGTGCTGTGGAATGTGTGGACATGCGTTTGCACTCCTAACAAAGGAAAATAAACTCTTAGTTTTAGCTGTAATTAATTGTGGGATCGGTCGGTCGATCACAGACACCCTTGCTGAGAGTTTTAGTTCGCCTAGGCAATCAACGGACAGTTTGAAAGTAGCTGTCTTCACATTGGTTGACTTTCAAACAAAGACGCCACGATGGCAGAGTCAGCAGGGGAGTATTTGAATCGTAGCAGTCTGTTCGAAAGAGGCACCAGTTGTGTTCACATTTCTGGTTTGGTGGGGTGCGTTGAAGACTGACTTGCTATCAGGTTCGATGAGATCGAAAACTGAATGAACAACTATGAACATCAGTTGGAGTTTAGATACACTTTGTAATGAAAAGTCTCCGTTCGACGCCTCTGTTTTCCTGTTTGATTTGAACGTTATCTTTCTCAGATATTTGCCCAGGTTTCCTTTTTTTTCTTCTCTTTTCGGAAGCTGCTTCAGTGACCTCAACGAAGCTGCTCAAATCATAATGGCTTTTGGGGGGGATTTGCTCGTGTGCAAATGCAAATACGTTTACACCAACTCGCAAAACTGGGGGCGGAATTTGAGATGTTTTTCTCTACCTGAGCTGCACTGCCATTTGCGCGTGGTGGACATGGGTCAATTGATCATGACAAAGAGAGTAGGTGATGCTTTGCTACAAACGAACAGATCTCCCCCTCAGCTTCATCTAATGAAAATTAATCAAGACAATAACACAACAATAGTTTACGCAAAACAATAACAAATGTGGCGCTGAGCGACCGGGAAATATGGAAGTATGAGTTCGATTTGATCGTCTGTCAAGCGTAATAATTCTACTTTGTTGCAAGTTTGCGTATTACCTTAGGCTTAATTTTTCTTTGGGGTCTGCACCTTTCACCCACAATCGCAGACTGATAGTCTTAGTAGTTGCGATTAAAAAGCAATTAACATTTAGATTGAATAGAATTCTAGAAACGGCTTGATATTAAAGGGATATTTATTGTTATAAGAATTTCGGGCAATGCATGCATTTCGTTCTTCGTTAACTTCTCCTGTTTTTCACCCTGATTCTTTTCCTGTTGTATGAAGGAAAATGGAAGAATAGACTTGATGCCACGAACTGCGCTAAGAGTATTCTGCCTGCTCAAATATCTTCATAACAGGTAGCATGGCTTTGATGTAACTTTTCACATCAATCAAAGGAGGGAGCTTACTGAACATGTGTGAACAGAAACTCTCCCGCAGGGTTACACGGTCGGCAGTGCGACAACATTGAATTAAATTGTAAACTGTGAGACCGTCGTATTCACAATTACCGAGAGAGTCATTGCATCCACCAAGGCCTCTCAGCCTCCCTTTGGCTTCCTGACACTTCTGATTTTTCTTAACGCTGAAATAGCCGTGGACGAGATTAAAGAGTACGTGACGAGGCACTGAATGGCACCTCTAAAGAAGACCTTTTAGACTGTTTTGAAAAGTGAAAGGGACGCTGGGATACGTGTGTAAGGTCTCCAGAGAAGAAAAATACGGTACCATTACCTTAGATAGGCTATTTTCTCACCAATATCAAATGGCTGGATAGTTTCCAAACTTCGTATATTGTCAGGATTTGTGCCGACTGGCCAAAGATTATCGGAACAGCATAGATCTGTCTCGCTCAGATTGGTGAACTCTTCAAATTGGAATGGTGAATGTTGTCAAAAATAGATTCTGATAAAATACGAGACTCTGTTTAAAATGTTTTTACGATAACTGAATACGACGTACACCACGAAGAAGGCTAGGGGCCTACGATCAACAGATTGTGATCAAAGCAACAACCCTGAGGATGTAAGTCTGTAACATTCATAGAATAATGACGATACCTCATCTCAAACAAGACCAAGAAGGAAAGAGAACGTTTTGGTTGAGATATCATGAAAAGTTCAAATCATTCGTCGAAAATCAATGACCAGCATATAACCGTCAAAAATGACACGGTTATTTATGTATCGAACGGGACTCAGGAGCATACGACTGATTCAATCGGCATATATATATATATATATATATATATATATATATATATATATATATATATATATATATATATATATATTCAAGTATTCAAATTTTAAGTTTTTTTGTAAGTCTATTCTCAACTTGAGCTGGTTTAGAGGTTGATCGGACATAAAGTCTCAAGACAGAATGTTTTGTGAGAAAAAACTTCACTGATATCATGCGGTATTGAAAAAAAGAGCCAAGAAGGAACTTTGAATATTATTTTATTTTGAAGTACAGACAAACTTGATAAATCTGACATTTTCAAAATACATTTACATATTTACTCATTTTTCTTTTCTTTTGAACATCCTGCTTCTTT
>OY735216.1:1382500-1420000 GCA_963457665.1 Thysanoteuthis rhombus
CCGGCCTCGGTTGTGCATGTGATCTCGGGGGATCCATGTCGTGAGTCGTGATGTCCATCAGCTGTCCGCCATTCTTGTAACATGGCCAGCCCATCGCAATTTGAGATTTTTAATGGATTCTATGATGTCCCTGACTCTTGTCTTTTCTCGGATGTACAGTGCTGTCTTGTGGTCTCTCCATGTGAGGCCCAGCATAACTCTTTCATATGAACGTTGCATGGATCTCAATTAGTGGATCAGTTTCTTGGTTTGGTTTCATGTTTCAAGTGTTGATCAAATACTACCTCCCTTCCAGCTATGATTTTGATATATAACTCATATCATAAATGTAGTTTGTTATATCATGGAAGATATTATCATAATGCATTGTATGTGGATATTATTTTATACTTCATGTCATTTAATCTTTTGAAGGGGGTTTATTAACGTAGGTTATCCGAAAAAACGTATTTAACGATAAGGGATCAGTAGGTATATCAAAAGACGTGACTCGTTGTTCGAGTGACTTTAATTGAGAGTTCACCCATGTGAATATTATACAAATAAACATATGTGTGTGTGTGTGTGTGTGTGTGTGTAAAATCTAGATGTTTCCGGATGTTTTACATTTTCGTTTTTTTTTCTACACAATTTTAGATGTAAAATAGAAAATAAAGTTGTTAACACTGGTCTGAAGTCGTGACTTGCGTGTGACTTGGATTATAATGGGATAGAGTTGCACACATCGCCAGGCTCATTTACCCATTCCTGTCTGTCAGGGTCCAGCGACAGGACGCAGTCAGGACGGCTAGAGACAGACCGAGCACAGATTGAAAACTCGACGACTGTCTTTGGGTTATTTTTCGCTTGACTTCTTCTTCTTCTTGAGCAGCTTTCATTGGGTTCCATCGTCCCAGGTAGATAAAGTGTTTTTCTTTCTTCAACTCTACGTTTTCAATTAAGACTCTAGTGTCACCGTAGTCGACGTATTCGTTGCAAATGACATTGGATTTATTGGAGTTCATGTTGGGATCAACTTTCTTGCTTTCTTCTCTCAGTTCGTTCAGCATTAGCCAGTCATTCTCCACTCCCGAAGTTAATCCATACATAATTGTGTTCTCCAATACAAGAGATAGGCTGTGACGCAAACATAAAACTATATACTTAGTCAACCATCAGCAACAAACTTGTTATATTGGGTTATCAATCTTTTTTCTGTGCAATAATTGATTTTATCATCGACTTTTCCAACGCCTTGGTATTGATTATAGTGGACAATGCGCACTGAGAAAGCTATTCGACAGGCGTGGTCAGTTAATTGTGAGGCTTGGGGGTATAAATGATGGAAGGGATGTATGTATCATCGTCCCCCGCTTATACTCTAATCTAGGGTGTCGTTGTATACTTTAAAGGTGGGTTAACATGGATTTATGAGTCTATGAGGATCGGTCTGGTATTTATATGCAATAAACACTCACTCTTTGATTCAGTCTTATATATTCGAATATGTTATTGCAGGTGTCTTGTCTTATCCAATTAATACATACACAACACACACACACACACACACATGTATGTGCACACGCACACACATGTAATCGCATACGCACACACATATCAACCCAAACTGTTAACACCAGTTTCTCCAGTTTATAAACCGGTCTGGCTGATTATATACGTATCTATCGCTCGTACATGCTGCACCAATGGAGCTAAAGGGCTGGAAATGTAAGCACTTTTTCTGTATTAAGTTTAAAGAAAACATTGCAGGGGCTGGAGGTTAATTTGCAATTTAAGTGTATGCTGTAATGGTCCTTTTTCATCCACGCTTGTTTTTTGAAGATTTTGACATTTTTAGTGATTACTGCCCAAAAAATGGCGAGAGCGGTAATTTATTCAGTGATCAATCCTTTTTCCAATGTTTTAATTGATCACCCCAATGCAGCATGCTGTTAAAATACATTTGTCACTCGACAATTTCTATCAATTGACTAAGTAAGTGCTTTTTGGGTCTCTATGATCGTTTTGGATCATCCAGATTTTGTGCTAGAATTTTTAGGATAATTTCAGGTGAAAGATCTATTTTTTTCTGATAATTTTAGATAGAAAACTCATTTTAGATAATTAGTTCTGGTACTATTTTCTTGGAAGATAGAAAGGGGGGACAGAAAGAAGAAGAAGAAGAAAAAGAAGAAGAAGAAGAAAAAGAAGAAGAAAAAAAGAAGAAGAAAAAGAAGAAGAAAAAGAAGAAGAAGAAGAAGTAGAAAATGGGGACAAGAAAAAGAACAACGAGACTGATAGATAGAGAAGGAGGAAACAAACTAGATGAGAGAGGAAGGGGTGAGGGGAAGAGAGAAGAAAGAGAGAAAAGGTTGAGCACAGAGATGCAACCATAGTTAGTAATGATCTTCTCTGCATCTCTTTAGAAAAAAAATGGGGAATTCCTGACGCAAAACCCGAATTTATCTTTTTCAAGGCATCTAATCAATTAGATATAGAATCCCATTCATAGACAACCATTTCGCTAAATGAACGCACTCGAGACCATATGCGAAATTGGGGCCGGCAAAAAAGATAGCACGATGATTTGAATAAGTTCAGAAGGTATTGCCATTTTGATACTCAAAAGCGAAAAAAACTAGCCGACACATGAATGTATGTGTGCGATTAAAAATTGCGTTTATATTATATTTAAACTCTTATTTGAAATGACCTCCCATTATTACACGGTGAATGTTATCATTTGGCCTAGATAATGAAAACAGAATGAACAATCTAAGAACATCGGTTGCAGGTTCGATTTCCTGTAACTGCCAATTTTCTTTGATTGTTTATTCCATTTACGTTGTCTTTTCAGAAATCATGCATCCACTGTGTGATAACGAGAGATCGTTTCAAATAAGAGTTTCAATATAACAGAACACAATTTATAATCATTCTATTGGATCAAATATCCATTTCCTAATAACATATAGACACGTGTAAAGAGGAAATAGAATTGGATTTGAACAACTTTTTTTAAGAGAAATAGAATGTACAATCTGTAATGAACCATTGAAATAATCTTAGCTCATTTTATAACCTCTCTACTGATGGTATTGAGCACTTTTTTTTATTAAAATCTACTTAATACATCGATACATATATATACACTTGTTGTATATTTTATCATTGTACATATATACATATCAATGGCGTATGGTGATTTGTATCACGGTATGCTGTGAGCTTAGGATGCAAAAAAATATTCTGGTGTTTGTAAGAAGCGATGGGTAGTAAAAGCTTTTTTGGTGCAATGCAGGGAATGTGGTGTGGATGGTGAATTGTAAAGTTTTACACCCTCGCTCATTCGATGTTTTACAAACAGCAATGATGGGTCATCCACTGATAAGAGTGTCAGACGTCTTTTATTGATTTATTTTTTAAAACAAATTCAAAACTTTTTCTCCTCCACTAGAAGACTTTTCACCAATTCTCTTTTCTTTTTTTTATCTATTTATTCACAATTCGTAACATCAGAAATTGTGAAACTTTACCATTTAGAATCAGAACCAACTTTCCTACATTGTACCAAAAAGGTTTTTATTGTTTTTTACAGACACTAAAATATTTTTATCATTTTTCGCATCCGGGGCTCAAAGCACAATACAAAGCACCATACGCTACTGATATACAGTTCTTGTCATAAGTATTTGAGAAAATAGACATTTTGCTTCTAATCGCTTTGTTTTCAGAGTTAATGACAGGAACATGGCACAAGAGGAACCACATAGTTTTGCAATCAACCTGAGTTATGTATTTAGTTATGATTTGTGCTTCTGAATGCTAAAACAGGCTGTGAAAATTATTAACTAATGCTATATTTAAGCCAAATGTTTAGGCAAGAAAATTTGTAATTTTTTTCACATCATATTTCGCCTGTTTAACTTTTTAAATAAAATTGTATCATTAAATCATTTGGGTTTTTTTAACCGTGCATAAGAATTATTTTCTTATCCATCATCCACTTCGCTCATGAAATTGTAAATATGGGATCGGTTTGAATGTTCATAATGTTTTTCTTTAATGAATTCTGAAACAGATATTCGAAATAAACGTGGTTTTGTGGCGAAAGGAACAATAGAGAATAGATGGGTTAGTGAATGCCATAAGCTAAGTTAAAGTTAAGATTGAGGAGACCAGCACCTTCCCTAAACATTGATTTCGACCTTGTTTTGTATAATTGGGGGGTATTTTTTTTAAAACGTCAATAAGAATCAATAAAAAGACAGTTTGTTTGTTCAAATACTTACATAGGTTACTTTCTATTGGGCGATACTCATAAGTATTTGAACAAGCCCAAAATCTGTTTTTATTGCTAAAGATAGCATGGAGCCATTGAGGATTTTGAGCAGGGGAAATCCAAACAAAGTTTGACAACTCTTCTAAATGGCAATGGAAGTTCGCCTTTTCGATCTCCTTAATGAATTCTGAACAAGATTTTTGAAAGATAGAATTTTTTTTTTCATTGAACAATTTAATTTTATTGAAAGAATTGGCATTCAGAACTAAACAAAGCATGACTAACATATATAATCCATATTCATATTTATTAAGAAATGAGTATATATGATCCGACAGAATGATTATAAATTGCGTCGTATTATATAGAAACTCTTATTTGAAATGATCTACCGTCATTACTCGGCTTAGACAACGTAAATAGAATAAACAATTAGAGAAAATGAAGCTGCTGCAGGAATTGAACCTGCGACCGATAGGGTAGTTGCTTCCACGTACCGTTGCTTTTTTGAGATGAAGGCAGTTATTTTGGCCTTTGCCTTCACCCTGAACAAGCGTGTTTAGCTCAATGGTAGGAGCAATACTACGTTGAAGCGGCTTCCGTATCGGTGGCAGGTTCGATTCCTGCAGTAGCCCCATTTTCTCTAATTGTCTATTCTATTCACGTTGTCTTGGCTGAGTGATATAATAACTGTGTAATGGCGGAAGATCATTTCTGATAACAGTGTCTGTATAATATAATGCAATTTATATATATATATATATATATATATATATATATATATATATATAATCTAGATATATGAGACGTATCCGTGTGTTCGTCTGCAATGTGATAGAAATATCTAAACATTGGTGCAGCCCAACCAGCTCACTCAAAGGATCTGGGGGTAAAGAAAAAGGTTTGAATAAATAATACAGGGACGTATCTCGTAATCAGGAAATCATATGTAACATATGCAACAGTTACGATTATGGTTGCGTGTTTTTTTTATGCTTTGTCGTTTGCTTTCCGATAGAAAACGTGTGTAAAATCGATAAAGATCACAAATTATCTCATTAAGTATAAACTAGATGTCCTATACTAACAAATTGTGCGAAGTTGCAGCCGAAATAACAAAAGAAACGAGCAGGATTCTTCAAGAATTAATTCAGATTGAATTGAATCGAAGCTGGATTCGAAAATTCGTCCTGACGTCAGACACTGTCACTCTTTTTCTCGATTCTAGAAGTCACTCGCCAAAATATTTGTAAAAATTCAATTGGCAACTCTGGACTTTAACATAAAAAAGATTTTTTTCAAATCTAAATATTGTCAACACTGGACTAACATCTAAATTGGCAACCCCGTGTAGATATCTCCAATCTAAAAGTCTCTGTTCGGCTCGCTGATTGGCTGGCTGGCCGACTTGCTCAAGGTTTGTGATTTTTCAATTGATCGATCATTGAAGTCACTCTCAAATTCGAAAAAAAATCCTAAAAATATCTCAGTTTGGCATTTCAGGACTTGGATGAGATCTAAATATTGTCAAGACGGGATTCATCAATTCGAAAAAAAATAAACAAAGAACATCTAAATTGGGAACGCTGGGCTGACTGGCTACGTATGAATGTGTCGCACATGCAAGTGGCACCAATGGACTTAGGGGACTGAAATTTTAAACTCCTTACTATATCTTGAGAAAATTTACAATCTAAGTCTATGCTAAATTGGTCCCTTAGTCTATGTCTGGCAGCGTTCACGCTTGTTTTTAGTTGTTGCTGTTTTAATCAGGCTCGGATTTTGTTGAATCAGATTCATCAACCCCCTCCCTCTTTTTCCAATTTTTTAATTGATCCACCCCAGCATGGCATTCTGTTAAATGACGTTGGTCATGTAACGGTTCCGATCGAGTGACTAACCAGACGTGATTTTGTTCAGTGAATGAAACGAAGATAAAGAAATGTTCCTGTCTTCAGAAAAATAAGCTACAATTAAGAATTCTTAACGCAGAACTTATTTCTTTCCTAATCCCACAGCATCTAATCAATCAGATCTAGATTACCATTCATAGGCAAGGTTTTTTCTAAATGAATGCACTCAAAGGTGTCTTACTGCAGAACTTAATGCACTATTTATGTGGTAATTCTCCCACCCATTCTACACGAATTGGTCTCAAAACGCTACCGACATCTTTTGTTTTGTAATGGGTAATTCATGCATAAATATATATATATATATATATATATATATATATATATATATATATATATATATATATATATATATATATATATATATATTGATTAAACGTGGAAATTTGGTCTATAACTATGCAACAAAGCCACGTGAACTCATTAGTGGATGCACTCAAAAATATCTCAATTCATAAGTTAATTCTGACTCCTATTCATCACAAGTTATTCCCAAAACGCAACTAATATCTTTTGTTTGTCACAAACCTCACTCATAATAATAGTCTCTGTGAGTATCCTTTGTGAAAGTCAAATGAGGTTTGGTTTATCACTCAATATGAACCGCTAAAGGGCCAAAGTCTTTTGTGCTGGGGATGATCAATTCAAAAATTGGCTAAGGGAGTGATTAATTAACAAGTTACTTCTAACGCCTTAATGAAAAAAAGTTCGAATTTCCTATAAACGACTGTGGACGGTACCTGATACAAACTAAAGGAACAATTTAGCATAAACTTACATTGTTAATTGAGTCCATTCTAAATACCCAATAGGGAAGATGAAAAAAATTCCGAACATAAAAAGGAGTAAATTTTTAATTTTTCCACCTTCTAACTTCATCGGTGTTGTCCAAACGCGTGACACATCCATGTACACATACTTAGCCAGTCAGGCTGACTTGAAAATAGGAGAAAATTATTTCGACAGTTTTAGTTGACGGTTTCCAATGAAAGTGGGGTGTGATGAGTCGTTATTCTTGCAGAGGGGATACCTGACACTTGATTACTTTTTTTTCAAAGAAGTCCTCCCGGTGCTTGTATTGCTTCGAGAGTAACACTAACTTGTCAACGCTTTCTTTGTTGTTGTTTTTTTGGTTTTTTTTGCTGGGAGAGGGGTCTTGATATGGGTTGATATAGTTCTTTGACTTCAGAATGATCTCAATTTTCTAAATGGCTGCCATGCCCTAACAGATTGCATCAAATCTCTACAGTATGAAGTGTTTATGCATAGCTAATAAGTAATCAATTCAAAAGTAGAAATAACTTTGCTTCTTTACAAACTCCATTCCAGACTTGGACTTGAGTTTGATATATATACGTATATATATATATATATATATATATATATATATATATGTGTGTGTGTGTGTGTGTGTGTGTGTGTGTGTGTGTGTGTGTGTGTGTGTATATATATATATATATATATATATATATGTATATACATATGTATATATATATGTATGAATGTGTGTGTATGTATAGATATAGATATAGATGATATATGTAGCTATAGACGTATAAAGACAATATCTATACAAAGACAGTATCTATTTAAAGACTATAAATAAATATATATATATATATATATATATATATATATATATATATATATATATATATAAAGATAATACTAGATGGAATACCATTTTTTGCTCACAAAGCAAAGCTCCTGATGATGGACTTCTTATGTTCCACATCAGACGTAACCTCTAAAAGTACATACACACACACATCTTCCTTTGACCGCAGCTTTTTAGCCTCTTCCTGGGGGGCGTCGTAACAATATATATATATATATATATATATATATATATATATATATATATATATATATATATATATATATATATATGTGTGTGTGTGTGTGTGTGTGTGTGTGTGTGTGTGTATCAACGTTCAACCTTTTCCTTATTTTTCATATATCAAGCTTTTGTTGTCAACCCTAGCATTGCTTGTCTCTAACTTTACAAGGAAAAAAAATCTAAACGAAATAGTGTTCCAACCATAGCTAAGAAATGAGAAACTAATGTTATATTTAAATCAAGTTTATAATACTTAAATGTTTCACCATCCGAATTTGTCAAAGGATAATAAATAATAACTTGATTCATCTAATAGTATTTTCCGTATTGTCCACTCAATAATCTTGATGGATACCATATCCTCCTACTCATCATATTCATATGTATGTATACATATTCATATGTGTGTGTATGTGTACCTAGTACTGCCGTAAATACTGTTACAAATGTATATTATGTATTTTTCAAACATTTTCATATAGTTGATGGTATTTCATACACATACGTTGATGAAAATACCAATTGAAAAGTGAAGAGAACAACTCAAGTGAAACACAGACATACTAGGAAATGGCTAATAGTCAATAGTCCATTGAAGAAACAGTACAAGCACACATATACCACTTCTTTGAGAAACGAAAAGGAAGTCTCACCTACCATCAACTAAAAAGATTAAACAAAAACAACACCCTACTTCCACCATGTCCTGCATATACCAACACCTGTCCTTCTTGTCTAATACAAGCCAAATAACCACAGAAATAGAAAACCAACACCCTCTGACTCTGTTTCTCAAAGATCCATCCAATTTCAAACCAAATGTTACTCTCACCAAGACATCGGTGAACACCCCTCCTCCTGCTCTTACTAAACAACACAGGAATATCCCCTTTCCCGCCTCAGCATCAGATATGTGAACAGCAATATTTTCTGTGAACCTCTGGGGATATTTTTCACTGGAAAAGATGGCTGGCACCCGTCGAAATGCATCGAAACATGCTCACAGAATAATAAAAGATTTTGAGATATAACACTTAGTTTCTCTTGAGTTTTTCCCTTCACCTTCCAATTGTAATTTTCATCAACATTCAGTTGGATCACTTCACATTTACAATACAATCATATATATATATATATATATATATATATATATATAGCAATTTTTCCTCTGTTCAATTCTCTCATAAGTTTTTTCTAGTTTTCGGATCGTGTTTTTTACAGCTGAAGGAGTGCATGAATGTTCCAAAATTCATGTTGTGTTCATCTTTATTAATTTTTCCGACTACTTTCGACCATCACAGGTAACTTTCCAAGTATCTTTGAGGTAACTTTCATTATTGTATCCAACACTTTTCAAAGAGCGCTCGCATTCTAAATTCTGGCGGTAGGTAGGAAAGCTAAAGAGCGATACTTTACCCCTTAGGCAGAACGCAAAGAGTGCATTCAAACTCTTCAAACAAGACAGAAGTGCTGATCCATACGTAAATAATCTCGTCACTTTTTACGGTTACTGTTGTAATGGTAGGCCGTAAAGAGGAATGGTGTAAACTTATTTTAGCAAATGACTCATTGCTTTCTTTCGTTCATCAATTGTATGGTTGATAATGTCATCCTCTTTTTTCTATCTAATGCAATGGCGCCAACAAACGTGATATTGAAATGATTTATTCCTTTTGACAAAATCTTGACATCAAGTGAAACTATTATTGGAGAAAGGAAACTTTAAATAGAAAGTAATTACTGGTTGAATATCTAATCATGTTTTTCTTACCTTACTTCCTTCATTTCCTCCTCCATCCCTTCCTGCTCTCCTCCCTTCCTTCCTTTCATACTTCTTTTTTATTCCTTCTCTCTTCCTTTTGTTTCTTCTTTCAGTCCTACCGTCTTTCCTTCCTTCCTTCCTGTTTTCCTTCTGTCGTCCCTACTTTCCTTTCTTCATGCCTTTCCTCTCCCTCTTCTTTTATTCCTTTCTCCTTTTTTTCCCTTCTTCTCTTTTCCCCCCTTCCTTCTTACTCTCTTTTCTTCCTTCCTTGTGAGAAAAAAAAATGGTCCCCTTTCTACGGCTTTTTATTTTTTGCTTTTACGAAAAAAAACCGAAAATAAAAATAGTTTTCAGAATTTGTTTTTTCTGCAAACCACTATACAACCAGCGTACACCCCCCCTCTCTCTCTCTCTCTCTCTCTCTCTCTCCCCTACACCCAGTATCATGTACCCTCCTCCCAACTGACAAATCAGTCAAAAAGAACATCATCATCATTTGGGGAATCTGTGTTCTTGAACGCTCTAAATGTTTACCATATAAACTCATGGTAATTACTACTTTGCTTTACGCCATTTTAGCTTACTTTATGGGAGGTTTTAACAGGAGCTCTTTAGCTTTGGATTGCGAGGGAAACCTGTACACGATGAATTCTCACGTCCGTTGTTTTACACAGTAGCAACAATGATCTATGTGCAAAACTGACGCCCGATTTGTCCGAAAACAATTTCATTGATGTATTCAAAAAAACTACATATCCAATAAACATGGACAACTGCAATGAGTTGTTATATTGGGATGATTGACTGTGTGGAAAATAAAAGAATGAGAAGAAATGTGTTATATCTCAAAAATTACTTTTAAGATGAAGCTCTATGCATTTCGTCTTATCACAAGCATCACATGTCCCTCGTTTTCCATTCAACTGTATTACAAGCACCTCATAGCCCAACTCTTTCGACCCATATTAGTATTCTTCTGAACTATCTTTCTTCCTTTCTCTCGAAGACACAACCAGTTTTTCAGCTCTCTTTAAGGGGTTCCCACGGGCTGCTAATTCCACAATTTTCTGCACTTCTGATGATGACTGTGATGAGGCGAAGAGTATAAAGTGTTGTCTTAATAATACACACATGTTTTCAATCTTTCATTTTCCACACTGTCAATCACCACTAGCATGTAAGGCATTGCATATTCATTCTTTTTATCAGATCAGTAGTTTGTTTATTGCCTCAATGAAATCGTTTCGGGAAAAAATTGGGCGTTACTTTTGGGACACCTCGTGTATTAATCACAGTTGTCTCAAGTGCCACACTATCATAAGTTGCCACTCTGTTAATCACCACTACCATTCTGTTGGATTATCTTACATCCACCCAATAAACAATGCATTACATATCAGGTTCAATCCTTTTCAATGCATTTATTCGGTCGATAAACAACTGATCTGCACATAAAGTTCCGATAAATTTCGATGTTGATGATGGCAACTTTTATTTTATTCTGGTTTTCAGTTCTTGGGTGATGGCTGGTTTTGTACCATACGATACGTTCTTTAGGATTCACCAAAGGAAAAAAAACTTAGAGAATTTAAGATTGGTGATCTCACAGGGTTTTAGCGCTAACTCGTTCTTGTCAGCGACCATCCAAACCATCAAGCCATTCTTACACAAGCCGACCGTAAAGTGGATTTACTTCTGGGATAAATGCGGCCTTTCTATTCAGATACCCGGGACTTGTGAATATTCAGATATTTTGTTCGAGTCGATAAGTTTTTGTTGTTTGGGGGTTTTTTTCTTTTTTTTTTTTTTTTTTCAAGTCTCATTCTTTTCAATTGAACACATGAGTCACGAATATCGTATCGATACGTCATGAGTTGTCTAACCTCCTTGGGCACTTTGCAGATAGATATGACATTGAACTGAGTGTTTCTGATATTAACGAAACTTTTTCGATTAAAATATTCCTTTGACCGAGTCGGCCCTAGGGTTCCCGGCGCCTCGGACAAGCTGAACTTTGGTGCCCTTTAAAGTGCGATATTATCCCATTTATTTATGAAGTTTTACAATCAATGAGAAATATAAAAATATAGGAATAAAGTCATGAGAATTTCCTTTGCCAATTGTTTCGCTTATTAGATCAGAAATTACTCAACATTCAGATATTCCTGAAAAAAGTTGACTTCACGAGGTAATTTTCTCATTCTAATTGTTTTTATTCCGTCTAATTTATTCATTTTCCGATTTTCTCTCTGGCATTTGGAAAGTCCTTTTGTCTCAGACACATGGCTGGCGTCTCATTGTATGACAGCCCATGTTGCCAGTGCCTTCAACCGACACTGGTCATTGGTGTCTGAAACGTATATGACAAGCCAAAGAGATCAGCGTCGTAGTTTCGTGAGCCGAAGTTATTTCTAAAACAGCCTATCTTTGTATTGAGGGAGATTTTGCTCTAAGCCCACCGAGACAGCGTATCGTTTTCTAATCGACTGGCCCAAAATTGAATTAATCCTAATGCCGTGAGGGTTTCCTTAACGGAGATACACGAAATCTACTCGTGTGCCAAAACTGATATCAACTGTCTCACTCAAACGAACTTCTTTCAACCCTTACCCTGAGCTAAGCGTCGTGGATCAACGAATATGTGATAGTAAAATCAAAGCGTATCAACCAAAAAATGGTACAGCCTAATTTTATGGCTCAGACACTCTGGAAATAATGTGTGTGTGTGTGTGTGTGTGTATATGTGTGTGTGTGTGTGTGTGTGTGTGTGCATGTTGACGTGTGCACGCATACACGTGCCTCTATGTGTATCTGTGATTAAAAAGTATCATGCTTAATAACAATATTCAGGAATTGTTTGTAATACTAGATTTGAGCGAAGCGTTGTTCTACGTTGGGGCCGCGATGCCCACGACTGGGAAGACTGAAGTAGTGTGTGGGGTTGTACCTGGATCTTTTCCGATTACTGGAATTAATCCATAATAGTTGTTTGAACGCTACATAGATGAATAAATGTTATCACCACCATATATCTGTCCGTATTCATATAAAGATTTTGTAACAAAATATGTATGTAACAAGCCTGTTTTCTGCAGGGTCAAACTTCACTTGAACTTCTAAAAATATATATTTGTTGCATAAAGGTATTTATAGATAACTTTTCGTTCATATGTAAGACATGTCAGTTTGGCTCAGTTGATAACAGAGTCAGATACGAGTCACTTGACCATGATATGAAATCATTGTAGGAAAATGTTATTCTTATAAAAGCATTTATTTATTGGGATGAAATAAGCCCTTGCATATTTCTAACGTAAATTTTCGTCGATGAGTAACCCTGTTCAATCTAGCTCAGTCGGTTAGAGAGCTGCCAACCAATCAGTTATCCAAAATTTCAAAGCACTGTAGTAATTTCACATATCGGTTTGGTTTAACGAGACAGGCAAAGACTGAAGAGTTTACTCCCCTGAACTTGTTGTTGTTGTTGTTGTTACGCTAGAATAACAAGGTCAACTCCAGGCTTGGACTGGAGTTTGATAACAATAAAAACGTGCGTAAATTATGTTTATATGTGGCAGCTTTCAAGTATGTGAAGTCTATTGAAGGTGGCTCTGATATTTAACACGTTTGGCCGCCCGTAGTCTAAAAATGACCTCGCATTGTCTCCGAGATTTCGCTTCAGGCCAACAGGCAGCGTCTCATTTTCTAATCGAATAATCTTAAACTAAATTTATTCCAATGCCGTGAGGGTTTTTTTAACGGGATTAACTGAGATCCATCGTGAGACGAAATTGATATCAACGCTCTCATAAAATTAATTCTTCCAACCAAGGTGACAAATATGCCGTTAACTGTCTTTGGCTTTTGTTTTTTAGGTATCTTCGCCTCTCTATTACAGCCTCAGTCCGTCCGGTCTGTTGATTGGTAAGTCTGTCTCCATATTGTTTCTAAGCTGTTTTAGATCAGATTTACGTGAAACTAGGTAGAAAGGCGTCTCTTGCTGGGGAGCTCTTTAGAAAAAGGTTCCACTCAGGGTCATGTGACTTGGCAATTATGGCGATTAAATTCGATTTTTTGGAATTCAATTCGTCGGCTGTTTTGAGTAATATTTACGTGAAACTTGATCGAAAGGTGTTTCTGGATATGATGCTTGTTACATAAAATAATTTTATACTCAGGGTCACGTGATCTGGCAATAATTGCTTGTAAACTTCAAGTTTTAAAATCGATATTCTCAGATGTTTTAAATCAGATTTACTTGTAACTAGATAGAACGGCGTTCCTTGATACGATGTTTCTTACAAAAATATTATCTTCTACTCACGTTTATGTGATCCAGCGATAATGACGTTGAAACGTTATAGTGGACACCTCATTGAACTTCTAGTTCTTGTTTTCAATTTAGCCGATAATAATCTGCGATAACCGATTAAATCTAGTAAGCTTAATAAAGACGAATATTCAATTTTTATTAGTTGTGTGACTTGCAGTCTTAGTATGCAGGTATTTTACTTAATGAGTGGGATATATATATATATATATATATATATATATATATATATATATATATATATATATATATATATATATATATATATAAACAGGTCTGGTTGGTTACTCAATTGAAACTGTCATGTAACCAACGTCTTTTGACTGAATGTGCTGTTGGGGTTGATCAATTTTCAAAAAATGAAAAAAGGTACGGTCAGTGAATAAGTTACTTCTCTTGCCTTCTGTTGGGCAATAATCACTAAATAAAAGTCTAAATGTTCATAAATAGAAAAGCATGGATACTACAGGTACTATGGGATCAGTTTAGCATGAATTTACATTGCATATTGAACCCCATTTAAAAACTATTTTAGGCGATATTTTCAAAGGGACAGAAGTAAACTTTTTTCTTCTAGTCATAATAAGTAATAAATATTTGAATTTTCATCCCTTAAGCTTCGTTGATGCGGTCTGTACGCGTGCAGTCAGCCATCCAGCCAGACCAGCTTAAAAATTGAAGAAACCTATGTTGACAGCTTTGGTTGACGGTTTCTGATACCTGAAATTTATCTGATTTTAGCCATGTTTTAGAAACAGTTTCAACTATAAATAACAAACTGTACTTGGCAAAACTCCTTCCAACCCTGGCACAAAACTAAGAGTCGCAGATCATGGAATGTAAGATTTCAAAATCAAGATGTATCAGCCAAAAACGATGAGGTCTAATTATGGCTGTGAGGCATTTCCGAAAATAAAGATGAGAATTACGGAAGGAAGAGATGAATAAAAAAAATCTCTTCAATCTTTTTCCTGTGTGTGTGAGTCTGTGTGTATATCTGTGTGTGTGTATCTGTGTGTGTGTGTGTCTCTGTTTGCGTGTGTCGATGTGTGAGAGGCAATGTATGTGACTGTATATGAGAGGCAGTGTGTATGTCTGTGTGTGAGAGGTAATCTCTGTGTGTGTGTGTGAGTGTGAGAGAGGTAGTCTCTGTGTGTCTGTGTGTGAGAGGCAGTGTGTGTGTCTGTGTGTGAGAGGCAGTGTGTATGTCTGTGTGTGTATGTATGTGAGAGGTAGTCTCTGTGTGTCTGTGTGTGTGAGGCAGTGTGTGTGTCTGTGTGTGAGAGGCAGTGTGTGTGAGGTAGTCTGTATGTATGTCTGCGTATGTGAGGCAGTCTCTGTGTGTATCTGTGTGTGAGGCAGTGTGTGCAAAGTCTCACTGGGATTATCACCGAGTTTAAGATCAAATCACGTTTGATACACTGGTTCTCGTGAATATCACCGAAGTTAAGCAACGTCAAGTCTGGTCAATACCTAGATGGGTGAATGTTTGGGAATATCAGTTGTCGCAAGCAGAACGAAGCTTCGACTAGCCAAGCAAGCCTTACTAACAAATCTCCCCGTGTTTACCTAGCCCCCCCCCTTTCGATGGAGCTATAAGCGGAAAATGATGATACGTACATACCTTTTTTTCACTTTTATCATCATCATCAGCAGTAATCATTTCAAGTCTACTGCTGAACAAAAGTCTTTCCCATTTCCTCCCCCATGACGATTGTCAAGTCGGTTTAGGAGAAGGTAGTGTCTAACTGTGCTTATCAACGCCATTATTTTCCAGTGAACTGGTTTTGTGTTCCAATCTGCCATTTTACTATATATGTATATATATATATATATATATATCGGACGGTGCGTTTAGCGCTCAGTCTTTAATATGAGTAAGATGAGTTTTTATATTTGTAATATCTTATATTTGTAATATCTTAATACCTTGTGCATTATGATACCTTATAAAACTCGACCAATTTTAATAAAATGTACGTTATCTTATAGAGACATATTGCGCGTAACTTTTCGATTAAACCGACTCGCGAAAATTACTCTGAAAAAAATGGTGCGCACACATTTTTTAGGGAATTTTTACTTCAAATTTTCTATAATGCAACGCACGCCTAAACCGTCGAAGTGAATTATACCAAACTTCCCATGTACATTCAATTTCATTCAGTGAACTTTTTAAAACTATTACGATTCTCCGATTCGTAAACATATAACAATAGTTTCAGCGTTGGAAATGAAGAAAACCGTGCACAAATCTGTTACGTGTGTCTCCAGGAGGTTATTTCGTTCATTTTGTGATCGAGAGTTTGGTGGTTTGAATCCAGCTGGGGACTACTCTTTAAACAATAGAAGTTATAGTTGACGACGTCGTATGTCATCATCATCATCAGTCTTTTAACGTCCGTCGTTGGACATAGACTTTCCCCAGGATTCGCCACAATTCCCTATCATGGGATTCGCGGAGCCAGTATTTCCTGAATCTGTCAAGTTCATCTCTCCATCTTGTGTTCTGTCGGCCTCGGTTACTTATGTGATCTCTGGGGATCCATGTTGTGAGACGTGATGTCCATCGGTTGTCTTTCATTCTTGCAACATGACCTGCCCATTGCGATTTGAGTTTTTCAATAGTTTCTATGATGTCACGAACACCTGTTTTCTTCCTTATATACTGTGCTGTCTTGTGATCTCTCCATGTAAGGTTGAGCATGATTTTCTCATGTGCACGTTGCATACTTCTCAGTTTGCAGGCCTGTCTCTTGGTTAGGTTCCATGTTTCAGCTCCATACGTGACTATCAGAAGGATGCATTGGTTGTATACTCTTCTCTTTAGGATTATTAGGATAATCAGGTTCTTGAAAGTTGAGCTTGCTCTGCCGAAGGCTTGCCATCCCAAAGTGATTCTTCACTTGATTTCCTCCTCTTTTGAAGGTTCCATGGAAAATCGTTGTCCTAGGTAGGATGCAGTTGTCTACCTTGCCGAGTTTTGCATTTTCTATCTTGACAGTTATGTTCTTATTCTCAACATGATTATTGCACATGATTTTCATTTTACAGAAGTTCATGTGTAGGCCGACTTTTTTGCTTTCTTTGTTCAGATCGTCTAGCATTAGTTGGGGGTCGTGTAAGTTCTCTGCGAAAAGGACGATGTCGTCTGCAAATCTAAGGTTGTTCAAGTATTCGCCGTCTATTTTGATTCCTCTATTTTCCCAGTCCATGTTCCGGAAGATCATCTCAAGGCAGGCTGTAAATAGTTTGGGTGAGCTGGTATCACCTTGTCTTACTTATCAATATTAAAGAAAACAGGACAAGTAAGAGAATACATGTTAATATAACTGTAAAAACCTTTTTAAAATACTGAACAAGAATATTTCAACATGAAATAGATTAAAATGTTAATGCAATGGTGGAATATAGCACTTTATAGTGTCATTTACCCACATGTAACTAAAGCTTATAAGGTAAGTTCGTTCAATTTTGTTACTGCATTATTTTTATCTATTTTATGTTAAAATATTCTTGTTCGGTATATTCTTTAAAGCTTTTACTATTCGATTTTTTTAAAGTTTTTACAATTATACTAACACATTGTACAGGTACGTATTTTTGTTACAGGGTATATATTATGTACGCATGATTTCTTTTTCTTTTTCTTTGCTTTTCGTTTGCAACAAAATACTCTTCCACTTAAAGCTAACAATTTTGTTGGTATAGAGTATCTCTTACCCACCATTTGAAATTCTGACTCCCTTCACGTCAATGATGGATCTATAGGGCCTACACCTCAAAGAATAAAACCAATTCGGGTGATGTCCGACGGCTACATCATGTTGTAGGAGAGGGCTCGATTTACTATATGACTATAATACTAAAGTAGACCCTTATTTTGTGTCCACTGGATGTGACGTCGTAATAAGACTTTTTGATATCATAACGTTGTTCTGATGACACTATTTTGGGGAAGTTGATTCTTTTCCTCACCTCATATTTTGATCACATTTTTGAGAACGTTGGATTTTTATCTGGCCTCATATTCTGGTCACACTTTTGCTTCCCTTTTAGAAGTCCAAAATTGAGGCGAACTTTTCAGGTGTCAAAAGTACTAGGAAAGGTACTTACAAATAATCATAATATTAATTCAATACAAAGAAATGACTTGGTATCAACAATGCCGGGTAATTCCACTTGTAAGGAATTAAAATACACGAAGGAAAGAAGCGAAACAACAAAATTCCTAAGATGGAGAAGGAACAATGAAGAATAAATATCTAACTGAAAATGAAAACACGTAGTTTATAAATTTAAGATATTAATGAATCCTGATTCGTAATTCCAGCATTTTTCATTTTTTTTCCAGACTGCGGACGTGTTCTTGCTTAATATTTATCGATACGTAAATAATTCTGTCATTTTTACAGATACTATCTTAGTATGAAAATAACAACGTAATTGCATGCGTGGGAAATAGCATTTGGTTGGTAGTTAAAAAAGCATCAATTCTCATGTTATATCTATGTTTTACGTATTAGATGTGTAAATAAACAAGAATATGTCTGCTGCTTGAAAAAAACAATTAAAATGCTGCATTTACGAATCAGGTATATCAATATTTTTCGTATTTATAACTACGCTCCTTTTTTTTTAAGTTTTCTGAATATCGGATTCTTGCAATTTGGTTGGATTTCGCTATCAATATGCCAAAGTCATATCAACGAAGTCAATTTTCTACAATATTTAAAAACATCTTCAAAATTCAGGAGTCAAAGGTTTTTAACGGAAAAAATGGTATTTTTAGTTTTTGTTTTTTTATCAAAATACTGAGTTCTATCTTCGAGATTATTTTGTTATCCATTATTTTTAATCTGATTTTGTACCCATTTTTCAACCATTTTGTACCAGTTTTGTACCAATTTTGAGACCTTTTTCAAATATTTTGTACCATTTTTGTACCAATTTTGAGACCTTTTTTTTAAATTTTGTACCCTTTTTTCAAATATTTTGTATCCATTTTGTACCTATTTTGAGACCTTTTTCTAAGATTTTGTTCCTATTTCGCACTGATTTTATGCCTATTTTGTACAAATTTTGTACCAGTTTTGTATTGATTTTGTTCCCATTTTGTACCCATTTTGCATCCATTTTCAACAATTTTGTCTCATTTTGTACTGATTTCGTACCAATTTTGTATCTATTTTGTACCAGTTTTCTACCCATATAGTAGCAATTTTGTACCCTATTTGGTATCAATTTGTTCCATTTCGTACCATTTTGGTGTCAATTTTCTACCAATTTTGTACCAAATTTTTATCAATCAAAAACAAAATCAAAAAGAAAATGCACTGATAATACTTTGAAAAAAAACTTGTGTGAGTTTTTTTTGATCGTCAGCAAAAGCTGTCAACATGGTTCAACGTAAGTCTTTTTCTGTTTTAGATGAATCTGGCTGGCAGGCTGGCTGGCTGTCTGGCAGGCTGGCTGGCAGGCTATCTCTCTAAGTATGTACTATGAAGCCATTAGGGATGAATGCTCAAGGGATGAAAGTTTAAACAATTATTCCTTATTTTGTCTACAAAAAACGGTTTTGTTTTTTTTGGAAATTCCTTCAAAAAAATATCTTTATTGAGTGGTTCAATTTACATTGTAATTTTATGTAAAATCGGTTCCTTTATTAAATCCAGCAGCGTTCACGTTTGTCTGTTGTTGTTTTTTTTAGGTGTTTGTGTATATTTGTGTGTGCATATGACTGTTTATACATGTGCGTTAATATGTAAATGTGTATTCGCGTGTGTATGTCTATATCTGTGTATATGGGCATGTTATTATGCGTGTGCGTGCGTACATGGGTGCGTACGGTGAGTGCAAAATGTATCCAATACGTCGCAAAAACTTTATTGTAACACTCCTATGCAGCTTTAAAAGATTAGAGAAACAACATTGTGAGGTTTTTGACAAAAATTAGAAACAAGAAGTGCAACAAGTACACGAAACATTCCGGAAAAAAATAATTCTCAATTTCGGAACTCAGTACTTTGCATAAGCGTACGGGGTAACTGTCCTCTCAATTTGAAGAAAATTTGGAAAGTTGATACTTTGTTACCGAGATAGACAAAAAACAATAATTCTCTCAAGTTGCATATTGTGTAACTTTTGTTAACTGAGTATCGTCAATTGATAAATTTTTAAAAAATCAATGTACGTGAAATTTCGGGTAAATCGAGCGCTATGCCTCCCTTAATCAAATATTTCCCGTATGCCCATGGCACTAAAGAGCCCACCCCATGTGGTTGAAGAGAAAATGGATGGTTTTAGATGAAAAGCTGCATCCATCTGCCGAAAGCCTCCAAGTTACTAAGACGTTTGAGTCCATCAACAAGACAATGACCCAAAGCATACAGCTAAGGCAACAACAGAATTATTCCAGAAGAAGGATATCAAAGTTATTGAGTGAGTCAGTCAGTCTCCTGATTTGGATCCCGTAGAGAATTTATGGTATGGATTAACGAGAACTTCGAGTCCAAAAAAGGAATCAAAGAAACTTTGCTAATTTGAAAATGATCTTTCGAGGAATTAGGAATTAAAAAACCAGGGGATACCTTCATGAACTTGGTAGTATCAAATCATGAGGGATTGGAAGCCGTCATGAAAGCCAAAATATTGAATCATTTTTTCGTAATGTATTGGATATTTTTTTCTCCTCTTATTTCTGACTTTTTTTTGCCACTAAATCATTTTGGGGGACTCAAAATTTGAAAATTAGATTCAACTGGAAGGTTCATATTTGAGCCAGCCCCGTTTCTGACGCGAACTGTCATGTCCTATTGAGATGGATTTTTTTTTTAAAAACACACGTGTTAAGTATTGTCTAATTTAATTGGAACAATAAAAGTAATCTTTACAAAACAAATACGCATATAGATAAATAAATAAATGGATTTTCAGCATTTTTTTTTCTTTTTCCAATTTATGTTATTTATAATCTGGATAGATTTTTGGCGCAGGTTTCAATAGAAAATGAATTTAATCAAAAGACAATATGATTTACTTATATTTCTTTTTAAAGATTTGTAATTGTTATTTCACTATCATGATTTTTCGCAAAATAAATACATGATAAATAAAGAAATAGAACGTGCCCCAATGTTTCCATGGTCAGTCTTGTGTCAATTTTTCTATTTATGTATTTGTTGTAGCAATATTGATTTTGAAGGTGTAAGATACACTTTTGCACCCTTTTTGAACTCAGAGTGAGTGCGTGTGTGTATGTATGAATTTGCGTATGCATATGTATGTATCTGTGCGTGAATGTGTATGTTTGCATGTATATATGTATGCATATACGTATGCATGGAAGTTTGCAGGTAGAACATGGCAGAGATTAGTGCAATCATGCTCGTAACGGAAGGACATGGGAAAGGCCTTTGTCCAGCAGTGGATGATGATGATGATGATGATGATGATGATGATGATGATGATGATGATGATGATGATGAAATGTGTAGTTGCATACGTGTTCTAATCACTGTGACGCAATTAAGGATTTAGATGAGGTGAACACAATTCGGAACGTGACGTGACTACATAATCAACGTCGTCAGTGCGAAAAAGGCGGGGTAATATTCGAGTGGAGATTTATGAATTCTAACAACCACGAAAATGATGATGAGGATTTGTTGATGAAATAAGAGAAAAATCAAAAACATTATATAAAACTGAGAGAGAGAGAGACACACACACACACAGACACAGAGAGAGAGTATATGTGTATTTGTGTGCAAGTCTGTATTTCATCACTTTTCCTTATTTAGACATGTTGTGCCTCCAGAGTGTTTCTGCATGTCTCCTTTTATTGGCAAACAGCATTTCTTTCTGAATAAAAAAAAGAACATGTAGTCTTGTCACACGGGCGATGTATTTAAAAATATTGAACTTTGCCAAAATCAGATTTGGCATTGTTTTTGCGATGGTCCGTTGATTTTCGTTTGAATATTCAAAGGACCAATCTAATTTACGTTCAAGTGTATGTATGAGTATGCAGATGATTTTGTGTGCGCAAGAGTGTGTGTGTGTGAGCGAGAGAAATTATATGTGCTTCTATTTGTCTTCAAGACTGAGTTCAAATGCGTGTGTTTGTAAATAAGTGTGTGTGTAGATAGAGAGAGAATGAGGTTATCAATATTCACACGCACACACACACACACACATATGACTATATTATATTGAAACACTCATTTGAAATGATCTACTGTTATTACACGGTGATTGTATCATTTAGCCTAGACAACGTAAATAGAAAAAAAAATCAAAGAAAGGGGAATTGCTGCAGGAATCGAACCTGCCACCGATGGAACAACCACTAAAACGTAGCGTTGCTCTTACCATTGAGCTAAACAGCCATCGGTTATGCAAAGGCCTAACTGTCAAAGAAAGTTGGGCTGCTGCAGGAAACGAATCCAGAATCGCCCGAGAAGAAACAAAATGAGAATTAGGAGCTAAAACAGTTATTTGGACCTTGGCATTACCGGTTTAGCTCAATAGTAAGAGCAACGCTTCGTTGAAGAGGCTATCCTATCGGTCGCTGGTTCGATTCCTGCAGAAGCTGTATTTTCTTTAAATGCTTATTCTATTTACGTTGTCTAGGCCAAATGATACGTTCACTGTGTAATAATGGTAGATAATTTCATATAACAGTTTCGATATGATATAATGCAATTTTTAATCATTCTATCAGATCATATATCCATTTCTAACAAAATATATATATATATATATATATATATATATATATATATATATATATATATATATATATATATATATATATATATATATATATATATATATATATATATATATATATATATATATATATATAATGAAGTATACTTTGGCATCAACTTTTCTTTCAACGCCACAAATAGTTTTTTCGACTTTATATTTTTATTCATTTTCCTTGCTTACGAATAAGGATTCCGAAAGATTTTCTAAGTCCAATGTCCATAGTGTTAGGAACTCATGATGAAAAGATTAGGAATTGGGTTTCGTAATCCACACTAGCATTGTTTCTTTTCAAAATTAATTGTTTACTCCATATTTTTCCTTGATCTTTCCGATGATACTAGATACTTGTGGTCGAAACAGCCATTTTGAAGGTCTTTGACAATTCCACAATTATTTTAACCAAGATGTATTTGATTTAGTAATTAGCCCATAGTGATAGGTATGATAGCAGTTTTGGATTACCATTACTCTCTACGGATCCAAACATATGAAACGGTCAATGGAAAAATTGAATGTGCATTGTCCATCGTATTTATACGTTATCTGGGGTGTCTTTTTTCTGGGTGGAAAAATATATTTTCCTATATATATATTTATATCTCTTTTTCTTTTTTTCTCTTTTTCTTGTTCATTTGTTGATCTCCCTGTTCGTACTTTGGGGGGGGTATTTTTTCCAGAGGAAGTGAATTCATGGCCGGTTGTTCCCCGAAAATCCCCGAAGTAGTTACATGGTAAACAACAGATGGTCGCAACAAAAGACTATTTACACATAGTACCTTAATAACAAAGTATACGTAATACATTATTTTTGGAAAAAACACCGAAGGAAATTACATGAATTGAATAAATATATATTAGGAAATGAGTGACAAAAAATTGAGTTCGATTCCAGTAGCAGCCCATTTCTTTGATTGTTGATTTTATTTACGCCATCTTGGCCAACTGACTCATTCATCATGTAATAACAATTCATAACTGAATGCAACAGGTTAGGTCAGCTGCGAGACGATAAATGTCAGTCTGAATAGAGTTTCAAATAAAAATAAAGCATTTAAAATTATTCTGTCAGATTATACACCCATTTGTTCATGATATATATATATATAGAGAGAGAGAGAGTCAGAAAGAGACAAAGACAGAGGCAGACAGACAGATAGAGGGAGTTAAAGGAAAAAGAGATTGATTTCACACACACACACACACACACACACGGCACACACACACACACACACACACACACACACACACACACACACACACACACACGTACATGCAAAAATAAAAACATGAGGTTCTTTCCAAAAATTCAGGGAATATAAGGTACCAAATTTCTTCCTCGGAGAAAGAAAAATTAGTAGCAAATGAGATTATCTGGTTGAGTGATTCCGAGAGATGTGTAAATGTCTGGCGAGACACGGAAAACCGCAAAAATGGGCAGATTGTACAAATGTTCAGTCAGAAAATTATCAGAACGCTCGGTGGGTAAGAAAACGATAAGCATCTGAATATTCTGGAAGCTGATCGGATCAAGTGGAAGAAAGGGAAGGATTATTCCTCAGAAGAAGAAGAAAAGTATTGGAAGCCATATTCGGCTGTAGAAATCTGGTTAGAGGAATAAATCCCTGGTTTCTATAATGAGATAATCAAAGCCCATCGTAGACTAGAAAAGAGTTAATACAATCGAAGTTATCACGACCCAATTCGTCTAAAACATTCCTTTCTAATTTTCTCTTCTATTTCTGCATATTGGATCCGTTGTCTTTCATTGATTCTGAGTTATGTGTAAACTTCTTCCCGATCCAGATCATGGATCATGGTTTCCTTATCTAGTTCTATAACCATTGTCTGTACCAACTTTCCTCTTTGAAAGGTTGCCTTGGGACATTTGTCTCGGCAAAATTCCATGGTGATATTATCACTTTATTCAGAGGCATACTCTCTAGTTTATTAACATTATCGACAAATAGTTTCGAATTGTCTATGTCGGTAAAGTAACTGATAGACTTACCGAATATATGATATCTATACCATGTACCTTTTTTGTCCGGAAAGTGGCTATATTTATCGAATAGTACGATATGGGATATTATAATCAACAGAAAACGGTAAATATTCATCTAAATATATATTTAATATGGAGCCATAAACTTTTCAAAATTCTTTAGGTTTCGTGGTCACAAGTTCAGTAGAAGCACAAATTATGGCTTCCATATTATTGAAACTTCGTTTCAGAACGATACTCACGCAATGCAAAACAATAGGGATAGGAAATTCTCTCTGAAATATTCCACTGTTGATCTTTAGGTTATCAAATCTGATTTCACCATTTAAGGTGGTTCAGGATTAAGATAGCATTCCATTTTTTCCATATTGACTATAAGAAAATTAATAAAAGAAAGAGGAACTTTTGATTATTCTGTTGTTTTTATGATCCATTCACGCAGAACACTATCGAAAGCCTTTTTTATTGTCTATGTTGCGTTCGTGTTCTTATTTTTTGAACGGCAGTTTTCCAGTAACATCTTGTCGAATGACAACTGATCTTAGCAGTCGTGAAGAGCGTCTTCTGCATCCTTTTTTTTTCAGGGAAGTTATTGTTGTTGTTGTTATTATTATTATTATTATTATTATTATTATTATTATTATTATTATTATTATTATCATTATTATATGTGGCGTAATGTGACAGAAATATTCATTTGTCAGTCTCGCAGCTGAGCTAACCTGTTGCATTCGGTTATAAATTGGATTGATAATCTCGTCTCTAGCTCCACACAGTCTGCATTTGACACCCTCTTGTGTCCTGTCGGTCTTTGAATTTATATAATTGTTTCTTATGGTGTTGTTCTGGACTAACCATAACAGCCATTCGGTTTATCTCTTTAAATCTCCCCTGCTCGATGGGTAACTGCTTCGATTCGGCTCCAGACATGTCTGTAGATTTGTTTGTCTCCCCAATCGGATTCTCGTTCTAGGCTTTCCTTGGACACTATTAGGAACCTCCAACCAAAACTATCAAAATCAACATAGGTTTCTTCAGTTTTCAAGTGGGTCTGGCTGACTGGTTGTCTGCCTAGCTATTTATGTATGTGCTGCGTATAAAGGTAGCACTAACAGTGCTAGAAGGTTGAAAACCCAACATTTAGTCCTTTTTATACGTAGAAAAAATCCCCGACAAACTAGCTTTTTAGTGGGGGGGGCAATTTCCAGTGTAAATTTATGCTAAATTGGCCCCTTAGTTTATCTCCGACAGTGTTAGGTTAGGTTGTTAGCGCTACACGCTGAAATCATTGGAAACGTTGAAGGAGAAACGTAGATGTATGGTTGCCATGACAGCATGTAAACTATCTGTGAAAGATGCTTTGTGTCGAGTAATGGTTGTAGTAATGGCTGTGCTTTTGAAGCAGAGCGAACAGCTAAGAATCCATGAGACTTGAAGTGCACCAAAGAATGGTTATGGAGACCGGGTATCAGTATGTATGACTAACTGCCAAGTTGTGGGCGATGTATTTGGGATCATGAAATGAGCAACTTGAGGGGGTATCCTCAGACGCTGAAAAACGCAAGATGGGCAGTTTATTTAAGACACAGAAAATACTCCCCGAAGTAAGAAGAGTCAGAAGACAGATAAACGTAACTGTTGTGTAGTATATGCGTTGCCATTTCATTGTCGAGTGACACCGATCCAAGGGAGGAGGAAAGAGAGACAGTAACCGGCTAGGAATTCGATGCTGGGCGAGATACACACATATGCCACCTCTCATAAAACAAGGGACACTTAGATTCCAGTTGGTCGGAATTAACCAGTCTTTATATCTAACAAAATAATTGCAAACCATCTATTTCTAGAATTTTGATCCCTATAATTGTCTGACGAAAGCGATATGTATTTCAGTTGTAGGATTCAACTTCATCTCCGATCGTGTAGCTAGTGTCATTGTACAGCTCTCAAAGAAGTACAAACTGAACATCATTCAAGTTTACAATCTCACATCTCGGTGAACCAACGAGGAACAACTTAAATTCCACACTCCAAGAAACAAAAAATATTTCAACATCATAATGGGAGACCTCAATGCCCAAGTGGGATAAGGTAATCAAAAACGCGTTGGCAAGTACGGATACAGAATACGGAACGATAGGGGTGAAGATCTTATTAATTTTGCAACAGCAAACGGGTTCAGAATCATGAACACCTTCTTCAAAGAGAAAGCAAATGGAAAGTGGAATTGGAGCTCCAATCATGAAACCAAAATCGAAATAGACAACATTTTAGCGGACAAGAGCAACACTGTCAAAGATATTCAGGTTCTGATTCAAGTCATTGTATGAAGTGACCGCGGAATGATAAGATGCAAAATCCAAATCAACAACGAGATAGAACATGGGAAAATGTTCTGCACCAAACTGTAACCACTTAGCGTGCAAAAAGAGCTCAACCGATAATTCAAGATGAGACTGAAAAACAGACATGAACTCCTCAGTGGACCAGAAAGCAACATCAACAATCTCAGCAACAATATAACAAACTTCTTAATTGAAGTCGCCAGTATGTTTAATCCAAAGACAACGCGAACTATAAGTGAACTTTTAGAAGAAACCAAGAATCTCATGGAAACATGCAGAAACCGCGAACCACAAACAACAAAAATAGAAAAGATCGATGAAAGTGAACAGGACAGAACCATCCAAAAGAAACGAAGATAAAAGAGGATACACGGCAGCAGTCATTGAAAGCATTCTCGAAAAAGGTAAAAGCTTCAAAACTATTAGAAAAATCTCTCGGTACAGGAAAAAAAGCAAATAACTAATGTGCTCAAACAAGTGGATCGAGACAGAGTTGTCCAACGTGCCCAGGAATTTTACAAAGATTTCTATTCCACCAAACAAACGACACAGAAAGATAAATAGGAAACACAAACCGGGAGTAACCAATTTCAGGATTTCCCAGAATTTATTTCACTGGAAGTGAGGCAAGCCACAAAACAAAGAAAGGAAAGGTCCATGGACACGATAATATCACCATAGATCTACTAAAAAACTGGAAAAGTTATCACTGGGAAACTGGCCATTCAATTCATCTTATGCCTCAAACAAAGTAAAGTCCCAGATGAGTGGAACGCCGCAATCATAATGCTGTTATACAAAAAGGGAAACCCGAAAGATCCCAACAATTACAGGCCGATAGGCCTATACAACTGCATCAATAAACTCCTCATCAAAGTGATGAATATCTTAACCAATATCCGTGGATCCGAGGTCTTGGTGCTTTCCTATTGGCTATTTTGGGGGTGTCTTTCAATGTGGTTCCATTCGATACTATTTGTTTTCCGTTGTCTATGCATTGGAGTTCTTTTTTCATGCTATCAAGCCATTCCGGGGCTTCGTTGTGTCTTTTGGGGTGTCCCCATATGCTGTTCCAGAGGTTGCCTCTGTGGCATACGGCGTTATGTTCTGTTTCCTTTCGCGGTTCAGGTCCTGATAAAACATTCTTTCGTTGTTTTGGAATGAGAAGTTCTTCGTGTATTGGGCGGTCCGTTGTCTGTATATCTTTAGTCTTGCTTCTTTGGCTATTCATCTTTTGTTTATCTCTTCCACTGCAGTGGGCACACCTTTTTGTCATATCTTGAATTTGTCCAATAGTCTTACACGTAGTCTATTCGTGTATGGTGCATTTTTCAGTAATTCTTCATTTCTCTATAGTAATGGGAAATCAGTCTTTCTAATCTTTTTCTCAGTTGTGTCTTTCATTCCAATTATTCGGGGTTCCTCCTTGTGTTGTGAAGAGATACGTCACCATTTTTGCTCCAGCGTAGATTAGGTTTTTGATCTCTGTTACGTCATTCGTTCCGATATGCTGTTGAAGATTGTTGACGTGTTCAGTTGCCTCTTTTAGCTTTTCCTCGTCTTTGCTCCTGAGAGTTGTTAGTGTCATTTTCTCTCCTTGCCTCATTTCTTTTAGTGTTCGTATCTGGGCTTTCTCTTCTTCCATTAGAGTGTCAGTGTCACTTTCTGGTGTATGCGTTTGTTCAGGGATTCTCTTTTTGCTTGAATTTGTTCCCATTTCATCTTTTATTATGCTGATTGTATTGAGAGATTCCTATTCGGCTAAGCCATTTTCTTCTTTTTCTATTTTATTGTAGATCTCTTCTAGTTCTATCTATGGCGGCCATTTGTTTTTCGGGGTTCGTTTCACTTGATCAGCTTAGCGCAGATTTGATATCACCAGTGTGGATTTTTCCCTTCATATTTTGAACATGCATTCACTATAGCGCCACAGAGGTGGATTGCTTTTGAAATAGCAATACATTACTAACTTGTTGTCCTCTTCTGTCCATCTTCTCTTCTTGCCCTGGCTAACTGCCGTCCAGCGATGATTGTGTCCTTTCTGGTTGCTATTATCGAAGCATGAGTTGGGGTTTTAAGCCAACAGTTACTTGTGTCTCTCCTGGAAGCCATTAAGGGTATACGAGCCGAGGTTTTGGCCAGCAGTCACGGGACGACGACCGGGTCCCTCCTGATGGCTAACAAGGGAAGACACAAATCTTAGATTTTTGCCCCCTTTTTTGCGGTAAATTGATTTGATTGTACTGTCATGTTTGTTTTTTGTTGCTTTGATGTAGCACTGGACCTTGGTGGATTGGTTAATACTGACCTCATCCTGAGTAACCTCAGAGCTCCACCAGCTCTTTGCACCCTTGATGCATTCTCACGAGGAGCAAAGCGTATTGGTGTGCGCTGTATCCAACAATGTGGAAAAGTGTTTGTCCTTCACCACTTCTCCAAACCTATGTCATTAAACTTTAGCTCTTGACTTCTAGAGTTCCATTCTTCAGTTCATCTCTCTCCCTTATTTCTTTCAAGTCTTGGGTCAAATTAGCCATTTTTTACATTCACTTTTGACTTGTTTTCTAGCCATTCGGTGAGGATAAGGTTATTATTATTATTATTATTATTATTATTATTATTATTATTATTATTATTATTATTATTATTATTATTATTGTTGTTGTTGTTGTTGTTGTTGTTGTTCTTGTTGTTGTTCTTGTTGGCCTTGATTTCAGTTTATGTAAGCCACCAGCCGAGTCTCAACTAGAGACTGAAGCCTAACAATCTAGTAAGTTATAACAGTCCAGGCTTGAGAGAGAGAAAGAAAAAGGGGTAAAGCTTTACGTATACAGACAATACAACACTTTCCCAAATATATTCCTATGTATGCTGTGTGTATGTACAACCACACTGACAAGAATTTTCTAATAATGTGTGCAGTAGACGTAGGAGCTATTTTCTGTACTTCGTTTAGCAAGTTCACTGGTCCTTTTCCAGACTAACCCCAAGGGCCCCGATAACAATTGGTATTATTTTGGTCCTGAGTTGCCTCATTCTACTGATTTCTATTTCAAGGTTTTATATTTTGAGCTTCTCGAATTCCTTAACAGCAATGTTGCTATCCGATGGTACAGTCGTATATACTAGGTGGTACTTTTTTTCTTTCACATCTTTCAGTACTATAATAATCCGCGCTATATCGAAGGACGCCTGTACCAAATATATGTTTAGTATAAACACCGTCAATAAAACCCCTAACCGAAAAGAAAATAAAGTAAATGAAAAGTAATCGAAATACTTCGTAGACATAGTGTCCAGTTCTGCAACGTAGTTACATCATATATAACTCGCCCCCATCCTAAAGAATGTCATGAAATAATGAAAGCAAAGGAACTAATCTCAATACCTAGGAGCCGTAGTTTCACACGATTGGTGGAAAGAGATGGTTCAGTTGAGCATTATATCTGTATGGGAAATAGAACACCTCACCCAAAATTTTTTTTTTAATTTCGTGTTTTAGATAGAGGGTTTTTCCGTGATTCATTTCTGTGAAAAATTCTCAAAAGGCAACTGTGGAAAATTCCTGGATCTGCCCCAAAATATAAACACTTTTGCCCCATTGGAATTCATTGAGAACTTTTGGAAACATTGTCTTGTGTACATGAAGCTACGATGCTGGGGGTGACTCTGAAAAATACCTCCATCAGCCCCAAAATATAAATATTTCCTTAGACCATTATCCATCCATTCATCAGATTTCACTGAAATTCATTGAGAATTTTTTTGGAGGGGGGGTAACCGTGCGAAATTTGTGGATCCGACATTTCTTCCTTGGTCCATTATCCACTCCTCTACGAAACTTTGTTGAAATTCATTCAGAACTTTGGGAAATTTTGTGATGTATACATATAGCTAGAGTGCAGGGGAGGTGACTGTGAGAAATTCCTAGATCCATCCTAAATTGTAAGCAGTTCTTCTTTAGACTATTGTCAACCTTTCCACAAAATATCACTAAAATTCATTGAGAACTTCTGTAGATATTGTTTAGCGTACATATAGCTACGATGCAGTGGAGGCAACCGTAGAAAATCCAAGCCCCCATTTAAATACTGCTTCCTTAGCCCATTGCCCATCCTTCCACAACATCTAGCCTATATTCATTTAGAACTTCTGGAGATATTGTGTTGTATACATATAGCCACAATACAGTAATAAAAAAATGGAAAGGTAAATATGAGCTCAGGTAAAAATAAAACTTCCTGAAGAATTTTTAATCTGAAAAAAATTATCTGATGACGTCATAAAATTTCAAACTAACGTAATCGCCATGAAATCGTAAGTCATGAACTCTTGATTCATTTTCATTATTGAATAAATTGATCCCATCCTCTAAAACAGAATATAACAGGTGGAAATCACCCGGAATTATTTTATCTCCTAGTTAGAGCACTGAGAAGATGAGCGGCTAAAGAGATCCTCAGTCCATTTTTGCTAGGTTACGGTTATGTAAATAAATACAGAAAAATAATAATCAAACAGGGATGATTATCATCATCATCATCATCATTATCGTCATTATCATTATCATCATCATTGTTGTTGTTGTTGTTGTTACTTTCTAAACATTAACATGGTGCGTTCCGGGAAGAAAAAGAAAATAAAATTCGAATGACACACATCAAAGTTCCAATAACGTGGTGCTTCTTTGAAAATGATTTTTTTTCCCCAAGTTGAACATTTTCGTTATAATGTATATCTTCTTCAGTCGAAATTCAAATGTTAAACAATTCTGAAAACGTTAATGGCGCGTTCTACAAAGAAAAACGAAATAAGATCCGAACATCACACATTTTATTTCATTTCATTTTGTTTTTTCTTTGTAGAACGTACCATTAACGTTTTCAAATTTGTTTTACACTTGAATTTTGACTGGAGAAGATATACAATATGTCGGAAATGTTCAACCATTTTTATTATTTTTGTTATCACCGTCGTCGTCGTCGTCATCATCATCATCGTCATCATCATCATCATCATCATCATCATCATCATCATCATCATCATCATCATCTATACGGAGTTTGCACATCGTTAACTGGTGGTTTACACAGGAGATTCAAGAAGGAAGGGAGCTATGAGAAAGCTAAAAGAACGAAAACAGAAAGAAAAAGCAAAGCGAAAAAAAAAAGAAAGAAAGCTGGTGAGTGGCACAAAAGTGAATAGACGAAGAAAGAGAGAAAGTAAAGAAAGAAAGAAAAAAAGCGAATAGAGAAAGTCAGAAAGGAAGAAAAATGGGAAAGCAATGAGAAACAGAAAGAAGGAGAGGAAGCAGAGAGAGAAATAGAGTAAAGAAAGTGAAGAGAGAATGAATTCGAGAGGAGATAAAGAATGCGTAGTAACATAGAGAAAGAAGACTGAAGTTATAGTGAGAGGAGAAGCAGAGAGATGAACGTGTAAGATAGACAAACAGATTTAGTAGAATATACATTGTAATGTCGCAGAAGAGACGCATTAACAAATGAATATTGAATTCACGAATTCGAAAACAAAAACCATCTAACTTGGCAACCCTGGTTACACCCATGTTCAAAGGGATTGACAGTGACAAATAGAATCAGGCGTGTTAAATACGAGATGTATAATATAATATAATAAGATGATAAAAATAGAACTTAGATTGATATATTGAACTGAAATTTAGGACTATGTTTAGCATTGTATTTACATTGTAAATAGAATCCCCTCCAAAACCCTTTGGGGTGTTTTTTCTCAAATGTCCATTTCAAAACATTTCCCTGGGCCCATTAAGAATGCATGCCAAATTTGGTTGAGCTGTGCTGATGTTAGAGCTTGGGGTACACACTGGCGAATAGAGCCATTTGTTTTGAATAATAGATGATCCACGAAGAATATTACCTTTGTTAGGGAAAGAGTTTTCATCGGAATTCTTTATTGGTGGATTATTTCAAAAGTTGTTCAAGAATTGTTCTTTAAATGATGATATTTTGACAAGACATCACGTAAATATGAGAGTTACGACAGTGACGGGTGTATTTATTTGCTTATGTGTTACAGCGCTCCCAGCCATATCGTCTTGTCTACTGACTTGAAAATTGGTGACAAAAAAATGTATTTCCGGGAAAGTGGAGGATGCAAAATAGTATATTCGAAATATGACTTCGTGGCAACTCAGTTATGCGATGGGGATTCCTTACCAGGGAGAAAGTTTTGCACTCACCACTATTTGTAGTTTAAGAAAGTACGTTCCATTCTATGATCCAGATATCATGTGGTGCAGTTGACTTGTCAGCGTGATGACCCAATGGAGCGAGCACCAGCGAATAACTGAACACCCGTAGCCATCAGAGATGGTGAATGGTTCTATCCCGTCTTATATGTGCGCATATTTGTTCGATTGATTGCTTGTTCTCGCGCTTCTGGCCATATCGTTTTGTCCACAAACTTGAAAATTAGCATCAGTACTCAAAAGGACACCTTCTGAAAATGCTTCTTTTTGTTTATGGAATATAAACTTTTTTCACCTTTTAGGGGCCTTAATCTGGAGTGCTTATTGATTTGTTTGTGTGTTGCAGAGCTACAAGCCATAGTGTTTTATGTACAGAATCGAACAATAGCATCAGTACCCCACAGGACCCGTTCTAAAAATGCATCTTTTTCTTTTATCTATAAAGAATTTTTTTTTTTACTTTTGGGAGGCCTTATTCTGGGGTTTTATTTATTTGTTTGTGTGTTACAATGCTACAAGCCATATCGTTTTATCTACAGAATTGAATATATATATATATATATATATATATATATATATATATATATATATATATATATATATGGGGATGTTATATATTTTATTATATAATATATATATGTATATATGCGATGAAAGCCCACTTAAATCTATGAGTTTCTGATGGGACAGATGAAGTATGGTTAAGTGAAAATGACAATTTTTCATATAACTAACAATGACAAAAGTATATTCCCAACATTGAAGCACTGTAGTGCCCTCTATACTTTTAGTTAGGAATTAGATACAATACCCTTTTTTTGTTAGATATCGAAAACGTCACTTTCTACGACGACCCCTATAAAAGCACTTGACACACATGGTCCAATTCTCGCGAGCACCAGCTGGTTACGCTTCTGGCCCCGGCACTTGTTGCTGGCTACTCTTTCTCTCTCTCTTTCCTCCTCCCTAAGATCCGTATCATTTTGCTGACCTTCCGGCCGATCCGATCTTAGCCATTTTCTACCGTGACCTATCTCTGTACTAACTTTGCCCATTTCTCTTTACTGATGTTGAGGCATCACACATACGCACAGCTACACAGCAACACCACCTTGTCCTCACCACGTGCTTCAAACGCATATACACCTCTCACTCTCATGGATGAAATGACAATGCTTTTTACTATCTGATTGTCACGATAACCTTTTCTAATTTTCTTTACTTCGGGAAATACGTATGGATAAAACTCCGTGTTCTCTGTCTTTCGCGGTCTGTCTGTCGAGTGTCTCTCAGCGTCAGAGAATAGCCCCCAAGTTCACGCAAATTTGGTAGTATGGCTCACTCAATGAACCCGGTTTTCGCGTATCCCTTGGTACGATCCAAGCCATACGGATTCAGAAGCAGTTCAGACATCACCGCTTCAGCTCCGACGCCGGTATTATCAAGGACAAGAAAGCTCCCATCTTTCGCTAGCTCTTCTCTTCTCATCCCTTTACTTGATCGGTCAGGTTTACGTTAACATTTTATGTACTTCATTTTCATTTGTCATTAATTTATTAAACGTCTTATTTGTCTATCTACAATACTTGTATGCATTCTTTTTACTTTGTTTTATCTCCGCGTCCAAGTTCATTCTCTTCGTACATCTCCCTTTCTCCTTCCACATCTTTATTGACGTCGCTGCTAACAACAAACCACGAGGAGAAAAGAAACCCTTTGTCTCTCCTACATTCTCTGCGCCATCTACTCCTCAATCAGAACCACCAAGTTATACTACGGAAGCACCATCATATCAAGGGCAACACTTTTGTAATAATTAATCATGATCTATATATAATCCTTTCAATTCAGAAAGTCACACTGAACCAATCTGACTAATAAAGTTAACAAGAAGAACTAGCGTGATTCGAACACGCACCTAAGAGATTGACAGTTTCATAACCATCCGGCAAAGATAACATAATTAACAATTGTGTAAAATTTAGTTACTTGAACCTTGACCCCGAATCACCGGACAACGGCAAGGGGTGGGCACACACACACAATCTTGTGCAGTCTTTCTTACCTTACGGAAAAGAACGCCCCCCAAAAACGTATAAAATTGAATTTTATCGTCAGAATCTATGCGTCATTAATAAGGAGGAAGATTGAGATAATATTTGTATACCTCAAATAAATTGGATATATTTTTGAAAAAAATAGCCTAAAATGTTACAAAGTTGTGAAAACAGGTTATAAATAATTTGCATTCGAAAATTTTCCAAAATTTGACCCATTGTCGAAATTCGCTACAGAAGATCGTACACGTAAATTTCTTCTGTTTTCAAGAGATCTTAGTTTTTTTTTATATCTTTTGGCATAGAAGTTATTTATACATATTTATTTATATCAATCCGTATATTGAAAAAAAAAACTGAATATCTGAAGACTTCGTATATCATAGAAATAATTGGAGATTTGAAGAATCCGTGTTTCAAAAAGTTCGATCAAAAGTTATTCAAAAAGAATCACGCATACGCATTTATAAAAATATGACCACAGAATAACTTCATTGATCATTTTTTCAAGCGACGTTAATATAGATATACATAAAAAAAATAAAAAGATTTTTTTCACTCTAACTTTTTTTTTTTTTTTAATATAATCTGTTCTTATAAGAAAATTATATCTTTTTTTTAAAGAAAAAAAAATAACCCTAACACTTCCCGTTTCTAATATTTTTGTATGCTTTCTATACAAATTCAAATTTTCTTAAAAGCAAGGTTTTCCTAATCGTAAGAATTTATGCATATGATCTCCCATAGCAGGTATTACTGATGGGTCCCTTTTACGAAAGATTACAAAATTTCACTACTTATCTAATGAGGGGCAATTTTTTTTTTTTTTTCTTTTGATAAGTTTCTATCTCAAATTTCGAAAAAAAATAAAGAGGGGTTTCTTTGTTATTATACCCCACACACACCTCAAATCAATTGATAGTGAAAAATTAGCTATATAATAGATACATACGTGACTGATACCGTCATTTTTTACGGATACTATTCTAATGATCAATAATAACCAATAATAAATTTATATCCTCTTATTTGATATTGCTATCTAAGGGAGGCAACTATGAAGTGAGTAAGTTTAATTATCTCCCTTAGAGTTTCGATAATCTTATCTAACAAACCGAAACAACGTGAAAAATGTTTGGGGCGTTTCACCTGCTGTAGTGCAGTGGTTAGCTAGATAAAATTTCTGATGTAGTAATTTGGATCCTCACAGTGTCTCCAACTATTGCAGGTTTTTTGCTAGATTGGGTAAATATCACTGCACAGGTCAATGACTACATTGTTGCCAGATTTACTGAAAATCAGTGATGAATAGCACAGAAAACGGAGGCCCTTTGGTTGCCACTGGACCCTAAGAAGCTGCTTAGTTTGCTTATGCGTGACTATGAATGAATAACGGGGCAGGTGGAACACTTTATGTTAGCCCTGTGAGGTGATCCATCCAAAATGTGAAGGGGAAGTAACTCTCACACTTCTGATGACGACAGAACTCTTTAATGTATAAAAATCAAAATAAGTCATTTGATAACTACGTTCGTGGCACTTTCCTCTCTTTTGAGTAGAATTTGTTTTGACGACCGTGAAAGGTTCTCGTCAAAATGAGCAGCCACAATCATGGCCACAGCCACAATATAATGCCCGACCTCATAAGTAGTAGTGTTAATATTGATCTGAACAGTGGAGGACACACAGGAGGAGGTAAAGTAAACAAACAAACATTTATTTACGAAAAAAAAAACTTCCGTTGAGACCTTTTTGTTGAATGTTTTCTTACTTCCCAATAGATACGGTAATCTTTGCTTTGACGTACACAAATCAATGGCAGTGTTTAACTATCGTGAAGAGAGAGGTTCTAAAAGTCGTATGAAGGCTCTAAAAAGTATCATTTTGAAGTATCGTTAGACAATATATTCATCTGTAAATAAATGCAATAATGGAATTAAACGCCCGTTGGACACCATTAACTTAACAACTGAAAGACAGGAAAAC